>JAHRHZ010000071.1:22115379-22130323 GCA_024137785.1 Ginglymostoma cirratum
ACCCTTCATCAGAAAATTTTCTGATGAAGGGTTTAGGCCCGAAACGTCAAGTTTTCCTGCTCCTATGATGCTGCTTGACCTGCTGTGTTCATCCAGCCCCATGCTTGTTATCTTGGAGTGTGAAACCATTGCTTGCTACCTTGGTGCGATGTTAATGAACACTGAGTAAGAAAGATGTTATCAATATAGCTATTCACTTGTGGTTACAAGTATACTACAAATAGTACACAGCTTCTGTGGGAAACCTTCAACCCACTCATTTTCGATGTGTGTGGGTCCAGCTGCCTTTCATAGTTACAAGCTAGCACATAAGAACATACGTAGGAAGAGCAAGAAGGGGCCAAAAAAAGCCTTGAGCCACCTCCACCATTTAATAAGGTCACAGCTATTCTTCCACCAGAACACCATTCTCCTGCCCTATTTCCAATCCTTTGATTTCCCCAAATATTCAAACTGAGTTTAGAACATAGGAGCAAGAATAGGCAATTCAATCCATTAAGCCATCCCTGCCATTCAACATGATTATGGCTGATTGAACACTCCTAAATATTACCCCAATAGTCCTTCTCACTATTTGCTATTTCGAAATCTGTCCATCTTTCCATTGAGCGTACTGAATGACTGAGCTTGCACGGCCCTCTGTGGTAGGGAACTATAAAGATTTACCACACTTTAATTAACGAAATCTCTTCATCTTGGTCCTCAATTGCTTTCACCTTATTTTGAAACAGTGTCCAATGATTCTAGACCCCTAAGTAGGGGAAATATCTTACCTGCATTCACCCTTTCTACCACCGTAAGTATTCTGTGGGTTTCTTCTTTTTGCAGAAGTAGGCCATTCAGCTCATTAAGTCCACACTGACCTTAGGAAGAGCATCCCACCCAGATCCACTCCTCTATGCTATGGCACAAGATGTTTGAAAACTATTTAGATAAGCACATGAAATGCTATGGTATACAAGACCAAGTGCTGATGACTGGGGAGAGAAAACTGAAGAGAGGATCTGTGTTAATGTTACAGATCTGTGACCTTCCAAGAGTGCTGGGAACGATCGTATAATAAGCTTTGAGCAATAGGTGAGGGTGAGGGTGAGGGTCTGACAGAGTAAAGCAGGAGAGATTGAATGATGGAAGAGTTACCTCACTGGGCCAAAACATATGGATGGATTTACAACAATGATACCTGGAATTCCAAGATTAAGTATGTGGAGACATTGTACAAATGAGGCCTATTTTCTCTAGAATTTGGAAGGTTAAGGATTGATCCAATCAAAGTCTTCAAGGTATTAACAGGACAGGACAATTTCCACTGATTTAAAATTCTAGAACGCGGCATTGTCAGAGAGTTAGGGCCAGACCATTCAGGAAAGATGTCAGGAAGCACTTCTTCATACAAAAGGCAATAGAGATTTGGAACTCTTTTCCTCAGACAGCGGTTGATGCGGGGTCAGTGGTTAATTTTAAATCTGAGATAAATTTTTGTTAAGCAAAGGCATTGAGGGATATGGGCCAAAAGGCAGGTATATGGAATTAGGCCACAGATTAACCATGACCTCATTAAGTTATGGTGCTTAGGTAGTGGAAAAAGACCATTTGTGCATGATGACATTTCCGACAGCAAAAAAACTTAAAAACCATGATCGCGTTGATTGGCAGAATGGGCTCAAGGGGCTGAATGGCCTACTCCTGTACCTATAAGAAGGGACTAGGAACAAAAGATGCACCGAGAGCAGGTGTACTGCTGACCAGAAGCAAGAATAAGAGGAAAAAATAAAAGATGAAAAGAGGAAACTAAGTGTGACAGAGATCATGGACTGAAATTGTTGAACTTAGTGTTGAGTATGGGGTCTGTAGATCATCTAATCCAAAGATGGGATGCTGTTCCACAAGCTTATGTTGAGCTTCGTTGGAACAGTGCAAGCTGGCAGAGTACAGAGGTGTCAATGTGAGAGTAGGGCAGAGAATTAAGGTGACAGGTCACTAAAAACTTGTTGCAATGCTCACAAACTGAGCAGCAGTGCCCTGCAAAACAACCAACCAGTCTGAGTTTAACGTCTGATGTTACCAACTGATTCAAATTGACATTGTCACTGTAGGCATTTATAAAATGTAAAGATGATTGGGAAATTGGAGTCCCTGCAAAAGTCTGTATTTGCAGAGATAACTGTTCCAAAACAGGAAATTAATTTTACTATAATAGCATTTGTAACTTTCACGTGTAACTCAGGGGGTTCATTTCCTGCAGTAGCACAGACTTGCATCAGAAGAGTCAAGTCTTAATTCCAGTGCTCAGCAAATGCTGTGTGGCATGGTAAAAGATCCTGCTCCTTGCTGGTAGCTTAACTTCAGGCTCTATCTGTTCTGGTGGACATTAAAGGTCCCATTTCGTTAAGAAAAAGTTGCCTCAGTGAGCTGACTAACCTTTATCAACATATACCCTCCCCTCACCCAAGCAATAGTATTGGCAGAGTATCCATCTCACTGTTGTCTGAGAGAATGCTGTGCAACAAATCATTATTGTGCATAGAGATATACTGCGTGCAAACAGACCCTTCAGTCCAACTCATCCATGCCTACCAGATATCCTATATAAATCTAGTCCCATTTGCAAGCTTTTAGCCCACATCCATCTAAACCCTTCCTGTTCATATACCTATCCAGATGCCTTTTAAATGTTGTAATTGTACCCACCTCCACCACTTCCTGTAGCAGCTCATACCACACGCATCGCCCTGTGTGAAAAAATTGCCCCTTAGGTCTCTATTAAATCTTTCCCCTCTCACCTTAAACCTATTCTCTCTAGCTGTGGACTCACCCACCCTGGGAAAAAGACTATTTACCCTATCCATGCCCCTCATCATCTTATAAACTTCTGTAAGGTCAGCCCTCAGCCTTCAGGGAAAATAGCCTCACCCTCTCATTATAACTCAAACACTCCAACCATGGCAACATTCTTGTAAATCTTTTGAGTCCTTTTAAGTCAGTTATCTTAAAGTGAACTAGAAGGGTTCAGAAACAGCACAAGGTGATATAATTGATGGACATCTTTTAGAAAAGTATCACGATATTCTACTCATTTAGAATGTCACCCATGAGAATAGAAACTCAATGCATGAAGATATATAATTGTTTATTTCAAATAAAGCAATGATTTATAATACATTTATACATGTTGCAGGTTATCTTTCTACCAAATAGCAAATGAATACAGTGAGGGTAAGAATAATTTTATTTCTAAGAATGAGTTGGTGAAGGGGCTAAAGTGGTCACTCATACCCTCTCAAACAGTGAGGAACAATGATGACAACTGCTAGAACCAATAATACTGCAGATACAGTGCTTACATGTGTTAGGGAGGAGGTGAAAGAAAATGTTAGGTTTTGCCATCGATGTTTAGACAGGCAAGTCCCTAGACTGTGCCAATTATAATCATCCCAAGAATTGATTACAGCAGATGCCTCTTCAGGGGGAAAAAAAAAAGCCTTGTTATCGGGCAAAGACATTTTCTTAATTTCACTCAACTGAGCACACAACTGGTTAAAAAAAACTAGATGTGAGTAAATAAAACATGACATTCCTGTTAATTAGTTTCTACTGCATTCCAATTTCAGGAAGAATCGAGCCTTCATTTGGTTTTGCCACATGGGGGCCTAACAGAGAAGAGCTCTTTTGGTCTAAGAAAGCCATTTACTTCTGTGCTGGAAGACAGTGCAATTTCTGATTCCAGCATCAAATAAAACTGCTACACTGAATGCCTCCATTCTTTCAAAAATCTTTGAAAGAACATCACCATTCTGAACAGACAACAGGCTATAAAAGCAGAAAAAAAAAATAGTGTTGATTTACCACTTCTCATTCCCTTTAAGGCTGTTCATTTGCTGTCCACATAAAATTATAATGCTGTCTCAATTTTGCATCATAAGCGTATTCCATGTCGATGAATAGAAATGTAAAGTTCCATCCACTGTAATGTGTAAACTGTTGAAGTATAAATGTAAAACAGTTCCACATTATGCAGCTTATATGTCATGTTGTCTCTATAATCACTCTAAAAGCACCAACTGTACAAATTAGATCATATTTTAGAAAAGCTTTACATTTTAAAAAGTGTGCATGAAATTGTGCAATTTTTCCAAATGTCAGTGAGTTCCCCAAAGTTCCATCACAAACCCATAATGTTAACAGCTTACGTTAAATTTCAATTCACTCACTAATCAAGTTTAAAAGCGACTTGGCATTATACTTAATCCACCTGTGACTTGTTTGTGCATTTTTCCATTCCCAAAGTTCTTCCATGCCAAATGGACAAAGAAAACTTTGTTGACTGAGCCATCATTCTGTAATAAAGTTTCATAAATTTCTGAAAACAATTTTACTTTCTGACTTTGATATTATTTATGATGTTCAGATTACAGGAGGGGATAAAATATCTCAGGTCTTATTAAAAGCTCAACTCCTCCACAATCACAAAATCCAACTTGCAAAATATACTGATACAATAACCACTGGAGAAATGATTCTCAAAATAATTAGCCAAATTATTTGTACATATAGAAATTATTGACTGGATTGTAACCAGCCCAGATGCCATTGAAATATCTTTAAATGTTAATATCATATATATAAATTGCATATCCCACCGGGAGTAAACTGATAGCTGAAAGAACTTTCACACAACTGTTATCTCAGCCTCACCTTGTGGGAATAACATGAAACAAAACATTTTACTGGGCGTATCTGAAAACCTTCAAGACTGTATGCTCTAAGTCAGCCTTGGACTGTTTGTAATTTACAAATGGTTCCAAACACAAACCACGTCAGTGAAGATAAAGACAGTCAAGAAACATTTTCGCACTTGTGATTACAATTTAGACAACCACTTGATTTGGCTACAATACTGAGGGTTGATCAGACAGCTGCTACTCCATCTCTAATGTCTTGTGATACAGGACCTCAGACATACCTGCACAGCTTCAGGGATCACTGAGCATTTCAAAAAGAGGGACCCAAAAAAAAAACAATGCATACATTTCTGGGCCTGTTGCACAGCCTCACTCTAATTTGAATGCTCAGCCAACACACATACAGGAGCTGTAAAAAGGTTACACTCAGAAAAGTAATTCTGACTTTAATCTAGATACAAACACCCAACTTGAAATTATATTTTAAAAATTCAGCTGTTCTCAATTCCCTCCTGGTTGGCATTGTGATCTCATCAACAGATGCATTTTTTTTTTATAAAAACAAAAGAAAAGCATAATCAAACGTAGACAGCTGCAAACTAGTTCAGTTCATAGTGGCAGAGATTTGTCTAAAGCTCAGTCAATATATTGCGAAAGCCAGCGAAATCCTTCTCCATAGCCCTGTCGCTTCAGCACACTGCACATAAACACCTCCAAAGGCCGGGTGTTTAACTCTTTCAGTGGCACAGTCCCCTGGAACAGAACAAGGAAATTTAATATTCCCCAAAGCATACAAGCATTTCAATTCCATTTACAGACCACATTTTTCGTAAATGAGGTGACTCATGAGGTGATCACCAGCACTTCTGTGCCCCAAACCACTTTCAGCCACAAATCAGTCGGCTACCGTCTCTAAGGAGCAGTTGGTTTGACTTTAATGTGTACAGTTTCTGATTCAGTAAAATTGCAACAAGTCAGATAGCAGGACCCAGCTCTCAGTCAAATGGCACACTGTGGAATTTAGTAAATGCCAGACAATATTTTTGCACTGGAAGTTTGATGTGAGGGATAAATATGACCACCAGATCACCATGAGATCTCCCATGCTCTTTTTCAAATCTATGGGATCTTTTAGGTCCCAATAAGGGAGCTGACAGGATCTCAGTTTAACATCTGTATCTGAAATTTAAACAGCGAATGACTGCAGAATTCTGAGTTGCAGTGGAATCAAAGTGTTCTAATTGATTTGTTACAAAAAAGTTAGAACATAGATTCCACAGGTGATTAAGGCAGCAAATGGAATGCTACCCTTTGTTACAAGAAGAATTGAACATGACTGTATTTATACAGGGCACTGGTGAGACCACATCTTGAGTACAGTGTGCAGTTTTCATCTACTTATTTCAGGAAGGATCTAAAAGGACTGGAGGCGGACCAGGAGGTGGTTTACTAGACTGAAACGTAGAATGAGTAGGTTGACGTATGAGGAAAGGTTGGACAGTCTGGGCTTGTTTCCACTGGAGTTTAGAAGAGTGTGGACTGATCCGATTGAAATGTATGAGATCATGAATGGTTTGGACAAGGTGGACAGGATGATGCAGTTTCCTCTTGTAGGAGAGTCCAGAACTAGGGGGTATTGTTTTAAAATTAGGGGTCACCCTTTTATAACAGAGAAGAGGAGAAACATTTTCTCTCAGAGGGCTGTGCATCTGCCTCAGAAGGTGGTGAAGATGGGAATCATTGAATATTTTTAAAGTGGAGGTGGACCCTTGTGGGGCAAGGGAAGCAATGGTTATCAGGTACAGAGGGGAATGTGCAATTTGAAACATAAACAGATCAGCCATGATCTTAATGAATAGCAAAGCAGTCTTGTAGGGCCAAATGCCCTACTTTGCTCCTAATTGCTGTTTGTAAAGCACCATCTCCCTCTGCACTTAACAGTTTGATTGGGGTTTGCCGAAAAATGTAGTTCTCAGGTATTGGGGGTGGATTTTGAACCCCAATATTCTGACTCAAAGGTAAGTGAGTGTTACCCCATGGAACACAACCAGATTTCTAAAAATATACCCTGCAAACAAAATGCACTCACTTAGCATCAATATGTAAGCTCCTGCTTTGCCAGTTTTTGAAATGCATCATAACTCTCAAAAGGTCAAACAGAAATGAAGCTAGAAAAGCCTTTGATCTGCCTACAGTCTTATCGACAGAGGTGCTAACCTTCAAATTGCTAAACAGCCTCAGGTGATTGTATCATCCAATTTAAAAAGCATTCGTGACCAACCAATAAACTGTCACTTTTTTTCCAGTGGTGAATTTGACCTAGTTTTGTTTTTACAGCATATCTGTCTCCATTTATTTTCCTGACTGATCTGTAGAGTCAACAGTAATAGGATCCTCTATGTACTTTCTGCTGGCAATGACGCATTCAGTACAGTAAATTTAGCCTCCTCAGCTGGGTTACTGATGTATACAAAAGTTTACAATTACCAGTCTGTACTGAGTTGGATGGTCTTTATCACAACTGCTTTCAGCACTCATGGGTCATGGAAGCAAACAAGAAAATAAAAGTGTTTTCTTGATCAGAGTCCAGTCCCCTGGAAAGTGCAGACGTGGGGGTGTGAAGCAAACGCAGGGTCAGGATTGGTTCTGATCAACGACTCCCCCTCTAGAGCTGGAACATTGTGCTAACAGAGAGTCCTGATTCTCTCTCACATGGACTGGTCTGTTGACCAGGGCATCAAGCTCCTGCGACCATTCACCACAAGAACCAGCACTTTCATTTACATTTTCATTTACTTTCATTTACATCTTTTTTAAAAAGACCAGTATGCTAATGAAGGGCCTATCGACTAACATTTCCCTAATCAGCTCATTAAAAAACAAAAAATATTTCTGTCAAAAAATGACAGTAACACCACTGCAGCATTGAGGGAGTCCTACATTCCTGAAAGGTGAGATGTTAAGTCTGGGCTGACTCTAGTGAATGTTAAAATTCCCAAAGAATATTGGAGGAGTGGTAACCTTCATTCCTCCCTCAACCAACACCAACTAGCAGATTAACTGGTGATTCTTCCGGGCTTGCCTGTGTAAGAACTGCTTGTTTCCAAAAGTAATTTGCCATGAAGCCAGACGATTGGATGCTTTACAAATGATGCTCTTCCTTCTCATAGCGTTACCTTCCCTGTTGTTTGTCCGTACAGGCCAAAGAGTTCCCGGAGTCTTTCCTCACTGATGGCCTCTGATCGATCGATTTTATTGCCCAGGATAAGAACGGGAACGTTGGATATTGTTTCATCTGTCATTAATGCCTGGAGGGAAGGAAAGGGGGTGGATGGTGCAAGAGAAAGAGAAAGGATGGAGGTTTTACTTCAAAAACATGCTGTACATTTGATCAATGGAAACAAAATTATCTGAGGCTGAAACATACTGTCAACCAGAGTTGACCGCAAAGTGGACCATCCAATGATACCAGGTATCAATAACTTTCAAGAGGCTACATCACGACAATACTTCATTTTCAATAAACATCTCTCACAGATCGACACACCCTTTTGTGTTGCTAGTATAAAAGGCATTTTGTCGTTCAGGGACAGTAATTACTACTTTATTTGTTCCAATTTCCCTCCTCCTTTGTGATGTTGTCACTGAAGCAAAGAACAATATCATAGATTTTAAAGCTATCGGATAGCTACAGTTGAGCTGTCTCTCTTTTCACATATTGCAAACAGGAGACGGCCATTTGGCCCCTCAAGTCTGATCTGCCACATCCAATGGCTGAGCTGTATCCTATATGGGGAGGCGATGGCCTAGTGGTATTATAGCTGGACTGTTAATTCAGAGACCCAGATAATGCTCTGAGGACCTGGGTTCAAATCCCACCACGGCAGGTGGAGGAATTTGAATGCAATAAAACAAAACTGGAATTACCTCTAATGATGACCATGAATCCATTGTCAATTGTCAGAAAAACCCATCTGGTTCACTAATGTCATTTAGGAAATGAAATCTGCCATCCTTACCTGGTCTGGCCTACATGTAACTCCAGACCCACAGTAATGTGGTTGACTCTTATCTGCTCTCTAGACAATTAGGGATGGACAATAAATCCTGACCTATCCAGCGACACCCTCATCACGTGAATAAATGTTAAAAATCCATCCATACTCATTGAGTTGTTGTGCAATGATAAGTTGCTCTCATTCTTGTGCATCGCAAATCCAAAGGAACTGATGCCATGCCAAGGCACAGCCCTCTGACTGCATTGAGCTAACAGAGGATAAACCAAAAGACCCTCTCTTTTCTGAGTTCAAACAGTCACCAAAACATTGATTAGAGGGGGAGGGGAAAAGGAGTCTGCTTTCATGATGTGGCATCCAAAGCCAGCTTGTAACAACCTCTCAACTTTCTGTACAAGGCCCCACCTCGAGCAAGAATCCCTCAACAGTGTTCCACTTACATCAAGCTCGACTTTAGATTCAGCAAGCCGCAAATGGTCTGCACAGTCAACCAGGAAAACAATTCCATTAATGGCAGGGAGGTAGTTCTTCCAGACTCGTCGGGCTGTGAATAAGCAGACACTCATGAATGCAATATTAAAAAGTTAGTCAGTTAAAAAAAAACACTCCCAGGAGGAATTCCAGACAGGGCTGGCTACCTACCCAGAATGTGGAACTTGCTATGGACTTAATGCAAAGACATGGACTTTCTGCATTATAGGGACTCTATGAATCTATGGGGAAGCTAGAGGAACATATCAGGGAGATAAAGGATTGGAAGAATTCACAGGTAAGGCAAGATAAAACATGGTGGAAGGAAGCGGCTTGTGTGTGCCATAAACACCAAAATGGGGGTGAGCGGCCTGTTGCTGTGATTTCTATGTTGAGCAAAACTGATATTAACATCACTGTTTCGTTGGAAAGGAAGTGTGGAAAGTTGCTCACATCATATAAAAACACCCCAACAGACTGCTCATATTTGCAGCTTTATTTCATCTTCCAAAAGGAGAAGCTCGATTTTACATAAATAGGCAAAAATGCCACAAGCAGCTCTTTTCAGGCAATGGCTCATTTGCCTTGGAATATGAAAGAGAAGCAAATGCAGGTTCCAGCAGCATCCAACAGACATCAGCTGAGCAGAATTTTATAGGCCAGCCAATCTTTTAAAGGAAAGTGTAGTTGATAACAGAGCACTGAGACAGTAACTGGCCAAAAGTGAAGTGTTATAAAATGCTTCTGAGTGACGCGGTAAACAGCTTTTTAAAAATTATTGAATGTGAATAAATGAAATCTGAATGAAATGTGATTCTTCCCCCTTTCGTCCCACTGCCCCCCTTAAAAAGAGTCTTTGTAGGGATACAGTCCCACGGACATTTTCCAAATATCCACTTGCAACATAAGGTTCACCAACTTCTAAGTCAATAAGGTGTCCCTTAAGATAGTAAAACTTCTCAAAGTGCTCAGCACGAGCAGCATCAAGCAAAGATTTGACATTGAAGGAAATGCATGAGACAGGTACAGATATGAGAATTTCCAGAAAGATTGCTGGATTGTGATCAGGAGCAACAATTTTGGCCCATTGTCTTAAATCTAGGGATTACATCATATGCATTATAGCTTAATTAACATAGACATATTTTTCAATTTAGCAAGCTGGTACACTATATTGTATATGCCAATCCTGATCACAACAGAATGTGGTATTTTTCAATCTCATGCACATGCATCAGCTTTGTCTTTACACTCAGCATCATACCTTGTGCATGACCTCCAAGGTCAAATGTAGTGAACGTCATTCCTGCAATCGTCAGCTCCTCTGATGCTACAATGAAGACAATTGCTATCAGAAGAAATTCTGGTGACCTACATATAAACATGATGAGCAAACAAATCCAGGACAGTTGCTAGGCAATGTGGAATTTAAATATTGCTCAAAAGAGAAAACACGGCTAAAGGTTTTCACCTAGCAGGCATCAGAACATACACAAGTGTCACAAATTTCAAATGATTACAACAATTTGTACTACAGGTGGAAAGGGTACCATGGGCTGGCAAACTGAATTTGATTGGCACAGCATTGTCAGAGAAAAAGGAATTGGGGAGTTATAGACTCCCTAAGCTCCCAGGTAATTCACAAAAGGTCAAGGCTTGAACATACAATTTTTGTTTGCAGTAAACAGTCCATAAGACGTAGGAGCTGAAGTAGGCCATTCAGCCCATCAAGTCTGCTCTGCCATTCAATGAGGTCAAGACTAACCTGATAATCCTTCCACTTTCCTGTTTTCACCCTATAACCTGATTCCATTGCTAATAAAAATATCCGCCTGTCTCAGCCTTGAATGATAATTAATGACTCAGCCTTGACAGTCCTCTGCAGTAAAGAATTCCATAGGTTCACTATTTCTGAAAGAAGAAATTCTTCATCTTTATGTTGACAACCTGAACAGGTCCTGAGTGTGAGCATGTGTTGCTTCTAGCAAACACAGATGATCATATTACAGGCTCGAACGATATGTTAAATTTGCTTTGCTGTTAGTCCAGTTGAGATTGCCCAACACACACTGTCCAGAGTCACATCGAATAAAAGATCCTTTGCTTTGTGTTTAGTAAGGATGGGCTGTACGCTCTCTACTTTGTGTATTATAAACAAATGGAGAAACATGCTGTGTGAATCAATTAGCCAATCGCTGGGCCAAATGGCCTACGTATGCTGACTAAAGGATGCTCTGTTCACATCACTATTGGGAATGTCACATAGGAGTTTCAGTGCTGATACAATGCTATGTACGATGCCAGTACATTCCAACGATTGTGCTCAGCATTAGTTTTACAAGTGCTAGCCAATCAATAACTTTGACAATGTCTCGTTTTTCAGTATTAAAGCCAGAAGTGCACTCTCATACATTCGCAATGAGGGCAGACCGCTTCCACCTCCCGCCCCCACATTTACACACACACACGCGCACGCAGTGCTCTGTACAACTGAGCTCGATCTGGGACTGTTTGTTCATTGGCTGCACAACTACAACAGATCAACTGGTGTTCATTCAGTTAGTGACGACATGGGGATTTAGAAGACCTGGGTTCAAGTCCAGACGCGTGTCATAACTTGTCTGACCAGGTTGGTTAAAAATATCTATTCTGACATTCAGTAATTATGTCCACCAGGATCCATAAAAATTCACAGGATTCCTGTCGGGAAAAATAGGTGTAGGGATTTTGAAAGAGAGCAGATGCTAATTTTCAACCTGCCATTTGTAAACCTGCCTCCAAAAACAGCTCACAGCTGCTGCACTACGTAACTAAAAAAGGACACAAACATACATTGTTTCTACGCAGCCGCACTAACTCCAAGTTGCTGATACTAACCAGTTTTACTGCTTTGGTTTGGGATTTACCCAGCAATAGATTGATTGCATAAAGAGGAGACCTTTGCAAATTGCCCAGCATAAAAATTCAGCAGGACTAGACACCAAATCTGGAAACACAAGTACAAGTTAAGGTTTGGCTCTGTGAGCAGGATTCAAGGCGCTACAGTTGAACATTGCTCTAGTTCCTTCTTAAATTGAATGCAATCAGTAGAGTGGGAGAAGGAGAGAAATGTATACCAATCAACTCAAGTTGTGCACCAAAGTGAATAGGCAGCATTCATAAACAAAGAACCTCGGCACAGAGTGGACAGCAAGCCCATGTCATGATTCCACTGTCAGTACTCACTGGGATGTAACGTGGGAACATGCTGCCCCAGTCTGTTATCTTTCAGCATGTGCAATAAGGTGGTTTTGCCAGCATTATCCAAGCCAAGGAAGACCAGTTTCCCTGATTTCTTGTATAGCCCTGACAAAGAGAAACAAAAGAATAGGTAATACGGTTTTCATTTGTCCGATTAGTCTTGCAGTTTAACCAGCTGGCATGTTGATTCGACAGCATTTCTTAAAAAAAAAAAGCAGAATGGTCTCCCAAGCGTTCTAGCTAATATATATCCGTTAATCAACATCACCAAAGAAAGATTATCGACTCATTATAACGTCATTTTTTCTGGGAGCTTGCTGTGTGCAAACTGGCTACTAATTTGTTGCATTATAAAAAGTGCTTCACTCTCTGTAGAACGCTTTGAGACAAAAACAGGAAATGTTGGAGAAATTCAGCAGTTTGTGTAGAGAAACACAGCGTTAAATTTCAAGTCCAGTGATTTTCATTTGGTTCCAAAGGACAGTCTATGGACTGAAACGTCAACTCTGTTGATGCTGCAAGAACTGCTGAGTTCCAGCTTTCCACTTTTATTTCCTGAATCTTAGTATCTAGCAGTAGTTTGTTTTCACTTGAGTTCAGACACACAATCTGGAAGGTACATTTTAAAAAGACCTGATTCGTCTCATTACAAATGTTTCACTTAGCAGGAACATTTCAATTCTCAGTGCTGTTATGATGCTCGTGGTAAGGCAGAGGGAGACGTATGGCTTCCTAAGATGGAAACTCTCACAGCGTATAATGTATAATTCGGCTACGTCTCTTTAAAAGCACAAGTTTTACTGTTGAATCTTCTTGATGGGAATTAGACGTTAACTGTCCTTACACAAATCCTCAGATCAGTTAACAAAGTTTACTTCTTAATAAAAAGTGTGATAACAAAGATTTGCCTACGTGATGCTTGATGTCTAACAATTTTCATCTTCAACGTGACTGGAAAATAGTTAGGTCACATACACAGCTGCTAGCTTGTAGCTTGACCAGTTGCTGTCATACAGAAGATTGAATGCAGCTCATGTTAACCTTACACGAGAGCATGATAACTGCGAGAGAGTGATTCAAATACTTGCAGTTCTCAAGTTACACCTTTAACTGTGAATCACACCAATGTAGGAGTGAGACCATAACATACAAAGCTTGACCACTCCATTCATTTCCACAATGTAGGGAGATGCTTTCACAAGCAACTTAATTTATCAAAGATGAAGTCTAACGTGAGCATATTTTACAGTCCCGTGACACTGTTGTCACGCTGCCTCTAAACGTCACCCCTTTCCAACAGACTCGCACACTCCTGCATCCCGGAGTTACATTAGGATCAGATGTTGGAATCGGGAGCTTGCTTTTGCCTTGCTCCAAGCACAGTATGCAGCCAGGATGAGGGGACTGAGGGAAAAAGTGATCTAGGACATGGCTCAGAGTCACTCACCTAGGAACTGTAGCATGCTGGTGAAGCCATTGTACAGCCAGTCGAGAAGTCCTGACATTGCTGACACACCTACAATAGGTTAAAGAGGACACATTTAGATCAAAGCAGATCCCCTGAAAATTAAATGCTAACCTAAGGTTACGGCAGAAGAACAGAAACAGGTCATTCAGCCCCTCAATTCACTGATTCATTCATTCTAACTTTACCCACTCCCTTTTTCATTTGATACCATTAGCTAGGAAGAATCTGAAAATCTTACATTTAAAACTGAACTGGTTCTCCACTGAATCAGATTTTAACAGCTTTATCACTGTCTATCACACAGCAATCAAATGTTGCTGACTAAAGATGGCAAGGCAATTCAGACTCCGGACTACAGACCCCAAAATGGGAGTCACAAACAAATTCTGGGGCCTCTTGACCTTCTTTGAAGTTCTGACTTGAGATTGTAACAGTGGTCATCTCGTGATCTCTCAGCTCTCCCCATTTCCCTTGAAATGGAGGGAATAGGTTTGGGGAGCACAAAAGTAAGGTTAACACCTCACTGGACCTACTGGCACGAATCACTAAAGGACCTTCGGAGAGGATTTTCCCTTCAGCTTTCTCTCAAGGGAGGTGGGTTGGGAGTTCTGAGTCTTTGTTGTTGTGTATTGAAAGGCAGCACAGAGGACAAGGAGGAAGCTGTTCAGCAAATCCTGTCAGTGGAGACAGCTCTCTCATTATTGCCCCCAAACCCTATCTCTGTATTCCTGCCAAATTCAAACCAGTAAAAATCAACTGTCCTGTGGGAAGTGAATCATTGACTGACCCACAAGTTGGTACAACCAGGCCAAACCCTCTGTTCCAGGTTATCCTGCCCTCGTTGTTTATGCCAGTTCCTTCACCACCCACCCCACCACCCAAATCACCTTCCCCCTTCCCACTACCCCCTCACTCACTCACTCACTGACCCACCAGTTCCCAGCCACCGCCTCCATGCCCCACAGCCTCTACTCCCCTCCTGCCCCCCTACCCACAGCTTCACTGATACTGACACCAACCCCACCACAACCTCGAGATGACAAGGTGTGGGGCTGGATGAACACAGC
>JAHRHZ010000071.1:22150323-22163302 GCA_024137785.1 Ginglymostoma cirratum
CTGGCTCCAACCCCACCTCTTTGACCTGTCTGTCTTCTCTCCACCTACCTTCTCCTTTATCCATCTTCTATCCACTTCCCCCTCTCTCCCTATTCATTTCAGAATCCCCTTTCCCTCCCCCATTTCTCAAGAAGGGTCTAGACCCGAAACATCAGCTTTCCTGCTCCTCTGATGCTGCTTGGCCTGCTGTGTTCATCCAGCTCTCCACCTTGTTATCTCAGTAATCTATTCAATGCCTTTTGCATTTTCCTCATTTTGGTTGACAACATTCTCTGCATAAAACTGAGAGTACATGATTTATAAGGTAAAATTGAATGGATGTAAGGGGAGAAATAACAAATAAATGAAAATATGAATTATATTTCTTTAACATGTATGGGAAGCGAGAATCAAAGACACTTGAATCACAACACATGGCGTCTCTGAACAAAAGAGCAATCCTGTCATTTCAAGCCTGAGCTGAATTTGTTTTGAAACAAAACCCTTTGGAAAAGAATACATTGCTTGATTGTTATGCACAGTCAGTGCATAATACACAGAATGCCCTTAGTTCTACTCCAGGCTAGAGCTGACAATGAGATAATCAACATCTCCTTTTCCCTGAAATATGAAACCTCTATGGTAACAAGGGGGGTGGGGGGACAGTGTGCTGCAGCACTATACATAGCCAACCTGGAGGCTAACTGGAGTTGGTCATCACCAAGGGGTGTAGCGTGCATGATGTGAAAAGGGGACAGTGGGTGGAGTTACTTGCACTGTATATTGAAACACTCAGGATCATCTGGAAACTTTTGCAGATAGGAGACCCTGGAACAAAGAGGATGGTTGTTGCAGAATGTTGAGATTCACCCAGTTACGATGCCAGGTTTTTTCAAACCCAATAAACAGTTAAAGAGGAAAGTCCACCCAGTGCCCTCGGGTAAGTGGTTCTTGAGATGTTCTTAGCTCATTTTAGTCTAACAAAGTTTTGTTCTAATTTATTGTTTGGAACGTAACGCCACTTCAGCGATATCAGTTGGAACTAATCTAAAACCAGGGGCTCAGTCTCAGAATGAAGGGTCAACCATTTATGACTCAGATGTGAAGAAAGTTCTTCACTCTTAAGAGGTTGTGAATCTTTGGAATTTGGAGCTGTTGGTTGCTTATTGACCAATTTCAAGATAGCTTCCATTGGATTTTGGGCAGGAAAGAGATTGAGAATAATGGAGAATAATTGAGAATAAGGGATGTTCATATAGTGTGGGAGGATGTAGTTGTGGGAGATTAGTCGTCATTATTGAAGGCTCGAGGAACTGAATTGCCAATTCCTGTCTAATGGTCCAGCCTGTTACCTTTTTCTGCTCAGAAGTTGTATCATTTGCGCAGGTCTGAATCAGCAATCAGAAATAGAAATGACCGCAATTACATCTTTGCTACTACCAGTTCCTTTCCCAATCTAGAGAATTGTAAAACTGGGGGCTTTCCCTCCTGGCTTCATTCTACTTGTTTACATGTGTGAGATTTTCAAGTGCAAAAGTTTTCTTTTCATTATTTATATTCATTCATGGGATCGGGCATCTCTGGGTGGGCCGGCATTTATTGCCCATCCCTAGTTGCCCTTGAGAAGGTGGTGGTGAGCTGCCGCCTTGAACTGCTGATATAACAAGGTGTAGAGCTGGATGAACACAGCAGGCCAGGCAGCATCAGAGGAGCAGGAAGGCTGACGTTTCGGGCTTAGACCCTTCTTCAAAAACTGCTGCCGTCCATGTGTTGTAGTTAGACCCACAATGGTGTTAGGGAGGGATTGCAGGAATTTTGACCCAGCGACAATGAAGAATTGGCAATATCTTTCTGCTTTAGTCTAGCCGTGCTAGAAACAAAACTCATACTATACATATTAGCAGGTTCTTCCCCAGTACTAATGGTGGGATTTGCTGTTTTATGTGGTTTACTTCATAAAGTAATTCCCCCCCTCCCCTCAGGCTACTGGTATTTATACCTGACATTCTGGTTAGTCTCCAGGGATCTTGTTCATGGTTAGTTGGTGGGAGTAGTGTCTTTTCCGCGTGTGTTTGTTGCAAAATGCCCATCGGAAGTTGCAGCTCCATCTCCAAAGAAGGTAAATAGAACAGGTCTTCTTGCTACACAAACAGAAATTGCTGGAAAAGCTCAGCAGGTCTGGCAGCATCTGTGGAGAGAAATCAGAGTTAACACTTCAGGTCGAGTCGCCCTTCCCGAACTGTTCTTAGCTTTCCCAGCAATTGCTGTTTTTGTTTCTGATTTACAGTATCTGCAGTCCTTCAGGTTTTTATTTAGGTCTTCCTGCTATATTGGTGTCACTAGCACCACCTGATGGAGGATGTAAGAATAGAAGGTGTGACTGCTTAAACATGAAGGTCAATACGTGCATAAAAATTATGAAGCAGTCTGTGTTTATCTTACACACCCTGCTTTCTATGTGTCTATAACAGAAATATCTTATAACTACCACTGACTGAATGAAAACTTCAGCACTGTTCATTTCCTCTCATTGACTCAAAGATTTCAGAAGTCAATCAAAAGGCATTTTACCAACACTGATGTACTTCACTATCTCTCTGTGTGTTTATTTGAAAACACATCCCCTGACACTCGGCATACTGTGTGGTGGCGCTGTGTCTACCAGCATTCTTTAAAGCTGCTGTGACTGGGAGCAGTGTCAAAGGAGGTTCACCACAACTCAATGTGAGCACATGCCGCAGCCGATCGGCTAGAACGTTATCTGATTTCACTGAGTAATGCCACTGGAGGTCGAACAATGTTTAGAGTGAATTACTCCGATTCGTGAGCAGTACCAAGAGAGGTCAGCTAGTATTCAGAGTTTAACTCATAGCGTGCAATGCCACAGGACTTTTGCTAATACTACAATGAAATGTTTCTTGTAAATTATTGCCTTTTAGTGGCTTCTGCAAGAACAATCCCTTTCCAAATTGGAATGGAAGCTGTGTGGGACACACGGTTCTAAATAATGCTGACCCCTGCAGGATACGTTGTACTGGTACCAACAAAGAATATTACAAGAGTAATGGATAGGATGATAGGGCTGAAAATTTACTCAATCAAGAGATGTACTTGCTTGCATGTTAATATCTAGCAATGTCCTGGCTTAAGATTTAACAAAGATCGATGTAGGTTTAATGCACTTTAGTGAAACTGCTCAGGGATCGTAATTATAAACTGCGGAAGTTACAAGTCAAATTTAGTTAGAGGAGTGATTTAACGTTTAATGTTGTGCCTTTGCGAACAATGGAAATCCAGAGATTTGAGCATTTAATCCAGCCTGATACTCAAGTGCACCATTGAGGGAATGCTGCACTGTAGTCTTGCTAATGAGATCTCAATATGAGGTCCTGTCAATGCAAAAAACTCCCACAGCTCCAATTCAAAGAAAGCAGCCTTTTCTAGAGTCTGGCCAACGTCTAATCCTCATTCAAAGTCAGGTAGATGGGTTATCGCTTTGTGACTTGTGGGTGCTTGGCTGTCTACAAATGGGCTGCTGTGATTCTGCAAAGCAAGTACTTCATTGGCTGTACCATGCTTTAAGATGCCTTAAGGCTGTGAAAGGCACAATAGAAATATATTTCTATCTCCTTTTTCCCTGAACAGCGTCCCAAACTAGTCCCACCATGGGACAGTGAGCAGCGCCTGTAGTCTCTGAAGCTGGAAGTTTACTTTTAATTCATTCATGTAATGTTGGTGTCACTGGCTGGGCCAACATTTATTACCCATTCCCAGTTTTCCTTGAGAAGGTGGTGATGAGTTGCAGCCCCTGTGCTGTAGGTAGACCCATAATGCCCTTAGGGAGGAAATTCCACTGAAGGAACAGAGATATATCTCCAAGTCAGGATGGTGAGTGGCTTGGAGCTGTGCTACCAGAACAGGAGTGTATGGTCTAGGCTCTGAAGTGTTGGTTTCTGAATGAAACTAAGGCTGGCATGGCAGTATTTAAAGAGAAGTAGGGGGATCTCGCTTATGTCCTGTTTAGTGTTTCTCTCCATTGTTCTACCTTGTACTGAAATTGCTGGCTCCCTTTGCTGTTGCATTTTCGTGATGACAGTGACTACATTCTTTTTTAAAAAGCAACATATTCCCATCAAATTCCTTGGGCCTTTGTGAAAGCTTGTTCCTTCTGTGAAGTGTCTTGGAAAGATAGAATGATGCAGCGCAGAAAGAGGCCATTTGGCCCATTGTGTCTGTGCTGGTGACTGGCAATAATCTCTGTGCTCTGCTCTTTCCCCATGGAATGCTGCATTGTCAGAGATGCTGCTTTTCATGTGAGGCATTAAACTCCATCTGCCCTTTCAGATGGATGTAAACATGGCACTATTTTGCAGAAGAACAAGGGTGGTCTCCCTAAAGCCCTGTCCAGATTTATCCCTTAATCAACATCGCACGAAAAACCAGGCTATCTAGTTTTCACATTGCTGTTTGTGAGAGTGCACTGTGTGCAAATTGATGACTGTGTTCTGTACATTAAAACAGCAGTGATGAAAAAAATGGTCTGGACAGAGATATGCTGAGTTTCTCTGGCACTTTCTATTTTATTTCAGATCTCCAGCATCTGGTGTATTTTATTTCCAGCACTTTGAGATATCTGATGGTTGTGAAAGAATGGATCCCTCCCCATTGCCTTTTTTGTTTCCTTTCCTTCATTTGATTTATTGCCCAATTGTTTTTTTCCATTCAAGTATTTATAAATTTCCCCTTTGAAAACTCCAGATACACCACTCTTTTTGACAGCCCATTCCAGGTCTCATCAATTCTAAAAGAAACTTTCCTCAAGGTGGCTTCTGTTCTTTTACCAATCACCTTAAATTTGTGTTTTCTATTTATTAAGCCCTCTGCCATGGATGTAGTTTTTCTCTGTTTACTCAATCAAAATCATACAAGACTTTCAACAGCCTGAATAGTCCTCTCTTTTACGTTCTCTGCTCTTCAGGAGAATAATCCCAGGTTCTCTAGTAATAAAAGCAGAAAGAACTGGAAATACTCAGCTGATCTTGTAACATTTCAAATAGAGTCACATTTGACCCAAGACGTGACATCTGTTTCTCTCTCCACAGAAGCTGCCAGACCTGCTGAGTTTCACCAGCACTTTCTACTTTTACTTAAGAGTTCCGAGTATTTCTGCAGTATTTTTCTTTTAACCTGTCTAGTCTCTCCACGTAACTCAAACCACCTGGAAACATTCTATTAGGTTTCCTCTGAACTTCCACCAAGATCTTGACATCCTTAATAAATTGTGGTGGCTTGGAGGGGAAGTGGAGGTGATGGCCTGTTGGTATTATTGCTAGACTATTAATCCAGATACCCAGATAATGTTCTGGGAACCTGAGTTTAAAAACTACTATGGTAGATGGAAGAGTTTGAATTCAATGAGGAAAAATTTGATTAAGTTTTTTTGAGTAAGATACCAAAAAGGTTGATGAGGGCAAAGCAGTAGATGTTGTTTATTTGGATTTTAGGAAAGCCTTTGACGAGGTTCCGCGCGGTAGACGAATTAGTAAAGTTAGGTCACATGAGATTCAGGGTGAGCTTGCTAGTTGGATACAAAATTGGTTTAACGGCAGGAGACAGAGAGTAATGATGGAGGGTTGCTTTTCAGACTGGAGGTCTGTGACCAGCGGTGTTCCACAGGGATCGGTTCTGGGTCTGCTTTTGTCTGTCATTTATATAAATGATTTAGATGAGAATATAGAAGGCATGGTTAGTAAGTTTGCAGATGACACTAAAATTAGTGGCGTTGTAGACAGTGAAGAAGGTCTGCTAACATTACAAAGGGATCTTGATCAAATGGGTCAATGGGCTGAAAAACGGCAGATGGAGTTCAATCTGGATGAATGCGATGTATTGCATTTTGGTACAACAAACAAGGGTAGGGCTTATACAGTTAATGGTAGGGCCTTGGGTAGTGTTGTGGAACAGAGGGACCTAGGGGTACAGGTAAATAATTCTTTAAAGTTTGCATCACATATAGACAGAATGGTTAAAAAGGCGTTTGGCACACTTGCCTTCATTGCTTAGTCCTTTGAATATAGGAGTTGGTATGTTATGTTGAGATTTTACAGGACACTGGTGAGGCCTCTCCTTAAACACTGTGTCCAGTTCTGGTTGCCCACTTATAGGAAGGATATTATAAAGCTGGAGAGAGCTCAGAAGAGACTTACCAGGATGTTGCCGGGTATGGAAGGTTTGAGTTATAAAGAAAGGCTGGATAGGCTGGGAGCATAGGAGGTTGAGAGATAACCTGATAGAAGTTTATAAAATAATGAGAGGTATAGATAGAGTTGATGGTAGTTGTCTTTTCCCTAAGATGGGGAATTTCAAGACTAGGGGGCACATTTTTATGGTGAGAGGAGAGAGATTTTAAAAAAGACATCAGAGACAATTTTTTTACACAGTGTGGTTCGCGTGTGGAATGAACTTCCTGAGGAAGTGGTGGATGCAGGTATAATTACAACGTTTAAAAGACATTTGGATGGATATATGAATAGGAAAGGTTTTGGGGGGATATGGGCCAGGAGCAGGCAGGTGAGACTAGTTTAGTTTGGGATTATCTTCGGCATGCACTGGTTGGACCAAAGGGTCTGTTTCCGTGCTATATGACTGTATGGCTCTATGGCAAAAATCCAAAATTACAAATGTAATGTTGATTGTCAGGAAGGTTGAGGCTTAACCAGTTTTTTTTTTATTGGTAATATATTTGTTACTCTAAAAATATCCTGTGTTAATACATGCACCAAAGGAGCAAAACGATGCTAAAGAGTTAAAGATATAAAGGTAATGTTGCCATAGTAGGGCTCTTGTTGCACAGAAGTGGTGTCGCTACCTCTGGACCAGGAGGCTTGGTTTCAAGTCTCATGTGCTCCAGTGGTGGTTCATACCATCTCTGAACAGGTTGTTTCGGGAAAAATAGGTCAAATAAAAAAATGTTTAAAGTTGCCATAGTCCTACTGGACCAAATATGCTTTAATCTATCAGCTGGTACCTACCTGGAGTGAAATTGGTGTTAAGTGATAGTGCAAAATGAGTAAGCATTTGGTTGAGACCTTCACATAATTTTCTAGAAAATTGCCTAATTTCACATAAATTCATTCCAAAGGATCTCCTTCAGGGGTGCCTCTAGTTCAGGTCAGGATATGGTCATGTGGCCTGCCTTTTGGCCCAAACTCTTTTCCTATTGAGTACTGCATCCAGATGGTATAGCCGGCACTGATCCAGGACAACATTACCATCGTTGGTGAGGCTGGAAAGCCTGTATCTGGCAACTGCGAAGGTGGAAGTGATGGTGAGAGAGCAACAAATGTGGAACAGGCTGCTAATTGGCTGGCAGGAAGGAATGTTGCCATGGTGACAGAGCCCAGTTGGCCTGTGCAGATGCTCAATCCACTGATAAGATTTGTGGAAAAGGGAGATTAGAGTGATGACCGTAGCTGAAGCAGATTAACACGCAGTGCTAAATATAAGAGTAGGGCTAGTCAGACAGAAAATAGTTCTTCACAGTGGAAAGAAGCTCGGACTTGGTGTTGGAGCATGGAGGCTGAAATTATGAAGTGCGTATTATTCATCATAAGTGCGCCTGACCAGTTTTTGTGATCCCAAAAGTTTAATGGCTATTATCCTCCTAGGCTAGATGTTGTATCATGTGCATGATAACTGTTTGTAACCTCCAACTACTGAAATCTTTGTGCTCCTCCCATTCTCCCCTCTTGTGCATCCTCAATATGAGTTACTCCACCGTTGTTGGCAGTGCCTTCAGCTGGCTGGGTACTGCACCCTTGAATTCCCTCGTTGAATCTCTTCATCTCACTTCCCCTTTGAGATGTTCCTCAAAGCCTACTTCTATGACCAAGCTACTGGTCACCTCTCTTAGTAAACCTTCCAACGCTTGGTGTCAAATTATGTTTGACAATGCTCTTGAGAAGCACTTTGGGGCCATTTTGTTATGTTAAACTTGCTACATAAATTCAGGTCAGTGTTGTAGTCAGCAAAT
The DNA here is from genome assembly GCA_024137785.1 of Ginglymostoma cirratum. Taxonomy (NCBI): domain Eukaryota; kingdom Metazoa; phylum Chordata; class Chondrichthyes; order Orectolobiformes; family Ginglymostomatidae; genus Ginglymostoma; species Ginglymostoma cirratum. The sequence continues at coordinate 22,158,335 of JAHRHZ010000071.1, forward strand.
CCCAGCTATGCCAATTGCCAATTCTTATGTTTGTGTTGCCTTTTATGTCTCACCTCTTCACAGCAGCCAAATCTTCCCTTTTACAGCTTGAATATTAACAATTGCTTGGGAGTACAGAACGATACTTTGCCAAAAGGAGACGTGAATTCAAAGCTTTTTGTCCTGCTCTTATCAGGACTGAAATGCTAAAAAGTCAACTTTTGACAGGAAACAACAGTTTACACAACATGAAAAGAAATTGCTGGTTTGCTGGCATTGAGTTGCAGCAGAAACCAGTAACTATCCATCCTAATTAACCGATTAAATTCAAAACAGGGAATGGACTGTGCTCAGTCAAGATGCTGCCATGAGCATATAGCAGTAATTGGCTGTTCTTCATTGAAAAAGACTGTGTGTCCATTGATTCATATTGCCTGCTGGAAACGAGGTCCTATGTGTGAATACAGATAGCTTCTAGCATGTGAAAGTGAATCACATCAAGCCCAACGCTAAATATGCTGTAACAGACAAAAACAGAAAATGCTGAAGAAACTCAGCAGGGCTGGCGGTATCTGTGGAGCGAAAGCAGAGTTAATGTTTTGAGTGCAGTTCTTCAGAAGTTGTTTGATTCAGATTTCTAGTACTTGCAGTTCTTTGTTTATCTAAATAGTCTGCAAATTATTTCCCCTTCCCACCCAATTAATAAATCTTTGGACCTGGTAGTAATGGAATGGTAAATAGTTTGATGTGTTTTTCTTACCTGTGCTCACTTGAGGATTATGTGCTGAAACTACTTACTGGCTGCTGATATTCAAGAACAGAATCCCAATTTAACATCATCTTAAATCTTAGTTGCATCTTGTGTCTTTGTATCATCAGTGATTTATTGTACTGCTAGAATTGTTCTCAGTATGTCAGTACCTTGCAGTCAAAGATTATTTTGTTTAACTGTTCAGGTATTGAACTTGGGTTTTTAATTTTGTTTTAAATTTCTCTGGTGGTAGAAGAACTACTGTGCATTTAATTCTTTAAAATAATTCTCTTCTGCATTGTAGTCCCTGGTACTTTACCTATACAGGAATAGTTAAGGAACTTGTACTGCACCTATACTGTACTATAAAGTTTTCCCTGCAAGCTAGCTTTTTTAATTCATTCATGGGATGTGGTCATCAATGACTGGCCAACATTTGCTGCTCTTGAACCAAGTGGCTTGCTACACCATTTCAGAGGGTAGTTGAGAGTCAGCCACATTGCTGTGGGTCTGGAGTCACATGTAGGCCAGACCAGGTGAAGACAACAGATTTCTTTCCCTGAATTAGTGAACCACATGAGTTTTTCTGACAGTAGGCGATGGTTTCATAAACAAAATCAGAAATTGCTGGAAGATCTCAACAGATTACAGTTCTGAAGAAGAAAAAAGTTAAGTCTGCTTTCTCTCTACAGATACAGCCAGACCTGCTGAGTTTTTCCAGTTATTCGTGATTTTTGTTTCCGATTTCCAGCATCCATAGTTCTTTGGTTTTTTTGGCAATGGTTTCTCAGTAGATTCTTAATTCCAGATTTTTTTAAAAAATTGAATTCCCCCATCTGCCACCTGGGTCCCCCGAACATTGTCTGATTTTCTGGATTAATAGCCTAGCAACAATATCACTAGACCATCGCCTCCTGCTTCACTGAAGCTTTCCTTGTTTTGGTTTCAGTGAAGAATGCATGGTGCTGCAACTGTTTGGCACAGTATTTTCAATTTTTCATTGGCTTTTCCAGGCAAAGGTTGTCCACAGGAACTGAACTCTGGCTTAACATTGATTCCTATGGGAAACCACGCTTCACATAAAAATGTTTCACTTAAAGTCATTGTTTTCAGGAATTATGATCCTGATTTCAAATGAGGACCACCCTGCAGAATTAGTCTGAGAAGCTCGAATGTGACTGAAGTTAGCAGATGCTTGCAAGCGTATTGCGTTGTAGTGTAATTTTATGAACTCTGAATTATGAGAACATATTTCTGAATTGTCCACTGCTTGACAGTGTGACCTATTAATATTATGGGCTGAATGGCCGTCTCCTGCACTGTAACAATTTGAATCATAGAATCCCTACAGTGTAGGAAGAGGCCCTTTGGCCCATTAAGTCCAAATGGGGTTTTCAAACCATGGCTAGTTCGCCTAACCTGCACATCATTGGACTGTGGGAGGAGCACCCAGAGGAAACCCATGCAGACACGGGGAGAATGTGCAAACTCCACACAGACAGGCACCTAAGGTTGGGATGAAACTCGGGTAGCTGGTGCTGCAAGGCAGCAGAGCTAGCCACTGAGCCACCGTGCTGCCTTATTGTCTATGAATGGGGAATGTCAGTTTTGCATAGTGGTATCATATGGAGAAGATTAACTGCAGTGTAATGATGTTCCATGTGAGGATTGACCGAGCGGATATTGCCACTTTTGCATATCGCTCAGAGTTAAAACTATTCCCTCTGTCTGAAAAGCAATTTCCGACAGTCCCAGCTAGAAACAACGCTGTCTGGTCATTATCAGGTTGCTGTTTGTGGGAGTTTGCTGCAAGCACATTGGAGGATGCTGCATTTTCTGCATCACACCTACGCTTTGCAAAGCTACCTTTTAATTGGTTTTGGAGCTCTTCTTGAACTTCGCAATATTTCTGCGTGGTTCCCTTGTCAAAACTGAATTGTGCCGCTCCTGACCGCAGTCTGAGTGACAGATCAGAACTGAGGGATTTTAGACAGTCTGTGCAGACTCCCCCTGAGGCTCATCTGTGTGTTTTGTTGCTGTGTTTATAACCATTTCTGTAGCTATGCCAACGGGAGGCAAATGAGGTGAGGGAACTGAAACAATCTGCTGCTAGTATAAATGATTAATGCAGTATTGTTCTAATTAAAATTTGGCCATCTGCACGGTCTGTTTTGTAGATGGTGTATCTGTTTCATGTACCATTAATCTGTGAAATCAGTACCTGCTCCTGAATAGCTTTAATTTAATGAGGAGTGGGCTGCTTTATTGGAACATTGCGGTCTAACAGTGTAAATCATACTGCCAGCTGATTGTAACGCACACTGCTCAATCTTTCTCTCTCTCCCTCTCTGTCTTTCATATTTAGTCTCCTGTTAAAAAATCTTTTAAAGGGAGTTAAATAATTTCGTTTGTTTCAGTTTCAAACACATTGCTCAAATTCAAGTTTATTGTTCAGAAATCACTGGCAATCATACACTAGACTTATACAAGCTTATTTCCTGCAGATCCAAACTTGGCCTCTGTAGAATATAACAAAGTACTTACGGAGGCTGGAGACCTGAAATGCAAAAATAAATTGCTGGAGAAACTCAACGGGTCTGGCAGCATTTGTGGGGAGAGAAACAGAGTTCACGTATTGAGCCCAGTGACTCCTTCAGAACTGACTGCAGCTGAGTGGTATTCCTAGCTGCTATCAGATCTGAAGAAGATAGGAACAAATTATCGAAGGTGTTGAAATCTGTACAGAAAACAACAAATGCTGGAGATCACAGCGGGTCAGGCGGCATCCATGGAGAGAAAGAGAGAGCAAACTAACATTTCGAGTCTAGATAACTCTAAATTCGAAACGTTAGCTTGCGCTCTCTCTGCCTGACCCGCTGTGACCTCCAGCATTTGTTTTTTGTTCAGAACTGAAGAAGGGCCACTGGACTCAAAACATTAACTCTGTTTCTCTCTCTACAGATGCTGCCAGACCTGAATTTCTCCAGCAATTTCTGTTTTTGCTGGCCTCTGTAGATGTTGGACTCTGACTGTTCTGAGCACCGAGGGGCTCTTCCCTGATATCCGTGTACCTATCTTTGAGTGTGTCACATGACTCGCGGAATGTTTATTGGAGTATGTTCTCGGCCAGTCTCCTGATCTAACATAATGGCTGTGTGGATGGTTTAACGACTAAGAGGCATGACCTAGACAATCTCTTTTGGCTAAGTGATACTACATGGGTATTTGCATTGTTCTGTTCTTGACGTGGGATAGGGCATGTCTATGGCATGTCTGCCGTAGATTGTTCAGGTCAATAATTGTCAACACAAAATCACAGTCTGTTAATCGCATGCAAATACCATTAACTTTAAGACTCATGCAAACACTACAAGCTAGGTCACTTTGCTGTCTCGCGTCTTCCAGTCTGAATATTTCGTGTTGCTACTTGTCTTCTGGTTTAGAGCTTCTTGTTAAGACACACGTTAGGTATTTTAGCGCATGCTACTGCATGCACCTATCTACCTCCCTCCATCTCTTTCTAACCCCATAAAACTATAAGAAATACGAACTCTAGTAGGTCATTCAGCCTCTTGAGCCTGTTGTGCCTTTTGGTCAGACCATGGCTGACTGACTCTCTTCACATGCACTTTCCTGTCCTATCCACGTAACCCTTGATTATAAAACCATAAGAAATAGGAATTCCTTTGCACTGTCTCTTTATCCTCAAGAAGATAGCTAAGATTTTGTACCTATGTACTTTGTACCTAAGATGGCACTGTGTGTAGCGACATTGTACACTTTTCACTGCCCTCTTGTACCCTGTACTTGAGTACACATGACAGCGAAACCTAAATCTAAATCTAAATCTATCCATCTGTCTGTATCACTCTTTATCTCCCTTTCCCCTTCAATCTTTATCAGCCTTACTCCCCTCAGTAATACATACCTTTCTGAGATAACGTGTGATTAATTCTAAGCTCAATGGCTTAGCCGATACTGAATTATTTAAGTGCCTTGCTGAGAGTGGGCTGCAGTTTTTGCATTTCTTCAACAGAGAAGCTGTCTCTCTGTTTAGGTTGACAAAATAAATTCCAAAGGTACTGTGTGACATTGAGCAGGAGAGAACTTCCTCTGTATTTTCCAAGATCTTCAATCCAAACAGCTCAACACAGTTAAGAGATAACAAGGTGTAGAGCTGGATGAACACAGCAGGCCGAGCAGGAAAGCTGACGTTTCGGGCCTAGACCTTTCTTCAG
>JAHRHZ010000071.1:22172024-22201356 GCA_024137785.1 Ginglymostoma cirratum
GTACCAACCATGCCCTCTCCCACTGTATACATCACCGGTACCAACCATGCCCTGTCCCACTGTATACATCACCGGTACCAACCATGCCCTGTCCCACTGCACATATTGCCTGTACCAGCCATACCCTATCACGTTGTACAAAATGTTTGTATCAGATATATCCTTTCTCCATGCAGAAGACGAAGTACACCATCCCGCAGGATACAGTGCCCCTTGGGTGACCAGGTATCCTGTGTCATTATGATGAGCACCCATGACAGATAAGTGATGTGTTCTCAGCCCTTGATCAATCCCGCTCTCTAAATGAGCCTGTCTGGGAATGGGTGGGGCAGTTGGCTGATGTCTGCTTTGCTTGAATTCATAGGGAACAGTGAATTGGCTGTCTCTGTGCCCTCCCATGGGTGGTCAGCTAAGGTGAAGACTTTTCACCCATAATTACTGGCCACCGATTACTTTAAATATTGTTATGATTGACGGGAGATTGACTTCGCTGATTAAATCTCTCTCTCCTTGCTCAGGCTAAACGCCCTCGTCCTGTAACATACCTGTTTCTGTTTGATGTTAGCTACAATGCGGTGGAAACTGGTTACCTGGCAATTGTCTGCAAAACGCTGCTGGAGAACCTGGACAGGTGAGGCATTCTGTACCTGTTTATGAAGGTGTTTTTCAAGTGAAGGATGCAAGTGGGTGTAAATCTGGGTCCATGTCAAAATGTTCTTACGGTAAAGTGTAAGATCTGTTAAATCAGAATATTTGTTCGTAAGGTGAGAAGCAGAGTAGCATTCTTGGGCAACAAACCCCATACAGCCAACAAGCACTCAAAACCATCAGTCTCAGATTTGCCTTCAATGTGGGATCTTGCTGTGTACAGTCCAGCATTGTAGCGGGCACTGCACTTGCAGGGGAAGGGTTTTGGTGACGATAATGAATATGCCTCTGAGATCTCTATTCTCACACAATCCACTCAGTCAGGTCACTGGGGCCTCAGCTGTCTGTCCAAGCCGATCGACAGCGCCTCAGACAAAGCAGCATGCCTTGGTACTGGAGGCTGGCTGGGCTTGTGATATGCGCTCAGTAACAAACAATGACAGGCAGAATTTGACCCGCTTTGTCTGTTCAGCCTGATCCATGCAACTGTAAACTGTCATGTCCATCATAGAGCCACCACTCCACATTCTGATGGCGTAGTGGTAATATTGCTAGACTCTTAATCCAGAGACCAGGGGACCTGGGTTCAAGCCCCACTGTCGGGATAGTGAATTTGAATTCAGTTAAGTAGAGAAACATTTAGAATGGCGTGTCTAATGTTGACCATGAAAATGTTAGCAAATGTCAATGTTTAGTTCACTATTATCCATTTAGGGAAGGAAACTGCCATCCATGTGACTCCAGACCCACAGCAATGTGGTTGACTCAATACCTTCTGGGCAATTAGAGATGGGTAATAAATGCTGGTCTAGCCAGTAACGTCTTGGTGAATGAGTTTTTAAAAATTCAACTTGTACCCATGTCACCTCTCTGGAAAAGCTGGAAAAAACAGAATAAAAATCCCACTGTGGAGAAAATATCTGCAAAATTAGTCATTTGCAATCATTTTATGAAATGAACTCTAACCATATGGCTGTGATGAATACTGAAGCGAGCTCCATTTGTACCCTGTCCTAGGATAGAGAGAGTTTGTGGAAGGTGATTACGTTGATGGTTAATTAAAGGAGTGTTTGATGGATTATCTGAGCCTTTCCTTGTTCTGTGCTTGTCTTGTCACATCATCAGATTGGATCTTGTATCTCCCTCCTGCCCTGCAGCAGTCGTACTACACGTAAAACAGGTTATCACAGGCAAATAGCCACAGGGACCAATCAGATTTCCAATCCTTTTATCCTGTCTCTGTTACCTAGGTTACCAGGTGATTCACGAACCCGGATTGGATTCATAACATTTGACAACAAAGTGAACTTCTACCAGTTGCATAGCAATCTGTCTCGACCACGCATGATGGTTTTGACTGAGATTCATGGTAAGTTGTAGGTGTAGTTGGAGAATCGGGAGGTAGGGGGAGAGTTTGTGTGTGGTGCCATAGTGGTAATGTCATTGGACTATCGATCCAGTGACCGAAGCAGGTGGAGAGATGTTAGCCTAATGGTATTATTGCCCAGACTATTAATACATCCCTGGGGACCTGGGTTGGAATCCCCCCATGGCAGATGGTGAAGTTTGAATTCAGTGTTTAAAAATCTGGAATTAAGAGTCTAATGATGACTATTACCAATTGTTGGAAAACCCATCTGGTTCATTAATGTCCGTTAGGGAAGGAAATCTGCCATTCCTTACTTGGTCTGGCTTACATATGACTCCAGACCCTCAGCAATGTAACCACTTTTAACTGCTTTCTGGGCAATTGGGGTGAGCAATAAATATTGGCCTAGCCAGCACGCCTACATCCCATGAACGAATATAAAAACAAGGACACTGCTGAGGCATATGTTCGAATCCCACCATAACAGATGGCGAAATTTAAATTCATTTCATAAAATCTGGAGCTGACATGGTGACCATTTGAGGCAAATCATTTTCACTCAAAGGGTGGTGGGAATCTGGAACTAACTGCCTGTTAGGGTGGTAGAGGCAGAAACCCTCGTTATATTAAAGAAGTGTTTAGATGTGCACTTGCGATACCAAGGTATACAGGGCTGTGGGCCAAGTGCTGGAAATGGGATGAGAATAATTAGGTGGTTGTTTTTGAGTGGTGCAGACCTGATGGGCCTTTTCCTGTTGTAGATTTCTGAGTCAATGACAGCTATCGTCAATTGTTGTAAAAGTCCATCTGGTTCACTGATGTCCTTCAGGGAAAGAAATCCGCCATCCTTACCTGGATCGGCCTACATGTGACTCTAGACCCACAGCAATGGAAATGAATCTTACCAACCCCCTGAAACAGATAAGAAGCCACTCAGTTCAAGGGCAGTTAGTAAGGGCAATTAGGAAGGGCTTGTGTGGTGTAGTGATAGTGTTCTTACCTCTGTGCTAGAAGGCCTGGGTTTAAATCCCACCTACTCCAGAGGTGTTTCAAATTAATTGCAAGTATGTTCGAGAGCTAGTAGGGTTGGACAGCAATCACTGACCTTGCCCACATCCCGTGAAAGAATATAAAGGACGACTGAGAAGTAGTTTGCATTATTGCATTAAGTCTTATTTCTTAATAATGGACCAGCCTGGCTAAATAGAACTTAGGTGTTAGGTGTTGCTCTCTAGACACTAAATAACACTGAAAAGCAATGCGCCAATAGGCAGGGGTCTTCTGCCTTTTTCCAACTCCATGCTGTCAAATTTGGAAGGTGCTGTCAAAGGAGCGTTGGTGAGCTACTGAGCATATATACATAGCACAAACTGCTGCTGCGCTCAAATCAGGAGAAACTCATTGTGTTTCTGATGCTGGATACAGATTGGAATGATTACGCATTTGTAATGTTGGTCTTCTTTCAGATATCTTCACTCCAAACGAAGAAACGTTGTTGGTGAATCTCCAACAAAGCCGACAGGTAATGTGAATCCCCTTCCAATAAAACTGCAACAGTTTAGTAAAGTCAGAACTAGGCCACTTTCTCCCACTCAGTCAAGCAAAGGGCAACCTTATCTGGTCTGAAGGACACAGCTTATAAACCCCAGATGGGCTGTCTGTTTGTGAGCAACACTGGGACTGGTCACATACTGACTGCAGGTAATGAATTGAAACAACATACTTTTCAATAAAGATTGATCATCAGCTGTTTCTTTACCTCTTTGTCTCGAATGCCCAAACAAATAAGGGAGAGATAGCGAATGTTCTGAGACCCACTAATAAATTCCTGGCAATTTTACCCTTATACACCCTTTCATAAATTATGGAAAGCCTTATAGAGATGCTCAAAAACTGCTATGACGCAGATCCTTCATGGCTGTATGTTTGAATGTGACTGTCCCTGTTATAGTTTGCCCACTAATTCTCCACTTCTGTGCCACAGCTTGTTGTCGCGCTGCTTGAGGAATTCCCAGTTGCGTTCAGAGAGACTCAGAAGACATTGTGTGCATTTGGACCTGCTCTGCAGGCGGCTCAGAAACTGCTGAAGTTCAGCGGTGGACGCGTGACTGTATTTCTCACCCAGTTACCCAATGAAGGCTGCGGGTCCTTGCAACCCCGGGAGGACCCTGGTGATAGTACCCTGGTAAGTCAAGGTTCATCTCAGTGATCTGTTACCTTAGAGGAGGAACTTTGCTGTTCAGAAAGAGATGGGGTCAAAAACTATATAGGATAAGTGTGATGGAATAGTCCCCACTTGCCTGGATGGGTGCAGATCCAACAACACTCCAGAAGCTTGACACCATCCAGGACAAAGCAGCCCGCTTGATTGGTGCTACATCCACAAGCATTCACTCCACTGGCAACACTCAGAAGCAGTGTGTACAAGATGCTCTGCCAAAATTTAACAAGAGATCCTTAGACAGCACCTTCCAAACTAATGTCTGCTTCCATCTAGAAGGAAAAGGGCAGCAGATCCATGGGAACACCACAACCTGCAAGTTCCCTTCCAAGCCACTCACCATCCTGGCTTGGAAATGTATCACTATTCTTTCACTGGATCAAAATCCTGGAACTCACTCTCTAAGGGCATATTGGATTTACCTACAGCACATGGACTGCAGTAGTTCAAGAAAGTAGCTCACCACCACCTTCTCAAGCGCAACTAGGACGGGGAATATGCTGGCCCAGCCAGTAATGTCCCCGTCTCACAAATGAATAAAATAAAAAAATTCCATACAATGTATACCCCTGGCCTAGGCCAGCTGGTTTCATTGGTTTATGCACCAAATGAGCCACTTTCCATCCTTCTTTGACTCTATCAGCATACTGGGGAATGGATAGTGGGTTCAAATGCCACTATGATAATTGGTGGGATTTAACGTGAATTGATAAAGTCTAGAATTGAAAGTTTGACATGAAATTATCCTTTATTGCTGTAAAAATACATCTGGTTATTAATATCCTACAGAGAAGGAAACCCACCTGGTCTGGCCTACATGTGATTCCAGGTCCACAGCAACTTGGTTGGCTCTTAACTGGCTGAGGAAGCCACTTAATTAAGGGGCGGTTAGGGATGGGCAATAAATCCCCATCAATGCCAACATTCCATGAATTAATAAAACAAGTCATAGAGTCATAGTCATAGAGGCATACAGCACGGAAACAGACCCTTCGGCCCAACTAGTCCATGCCAAACATAATCCCAAACTAAACTAGTCCCACCTACCTGCTCCTGGTCCATATCCCCCAAACCTTTCCTTTTCATGCACCTATCCAAATGTGTTTTGAATGTTGTCATTGTACCCGCATCCACCGCTTCCTCAGGGAGTTCATTCCACACGCGAGCCACCCTCTGTGTAAAAAAAAAAAAAAAAAAAAAATGCCTCTTAAGTCTTCTTTAAGTCTCTATCCTCTCACTTTAAAAATGTGCCCCTCGTCTTGAAATCCCCTGTTCTAGGGAAAAGACAACTACCGTTAACTCCATCTGTATCTCTCATCATTTTATAAACTTCTATCAGGTTGCCTCTCAACCTCCTATTCCTTTCTCCCTCTGGCATTTGTCTAACTTTCCCTTCCGTGAGTCTGTACTTTACCTCAACAACTATTCGTGACAGTTAATTCCACATTTACTCTCTGGGTAGAGAGGTTGTTCCTGAATTCTTTACTTAGATTATCAATATGTTAAATTTATGATTCCTAGTTTTGGTCTTTGTCACAAGTGAAAGTTTTTTTCTCCACGTAAATACTGTCAAACTCTCCTGTAATCTTAAGAATCTTGATTAAGTCCACTGTCAGCCTTTTCTTCCCTAGAGAACGGAACTCCAGTTTTTCAAATCAAATTGATATGAATTTCCTGTCAGCTCTAGTTCAATCCTTTCGAAGACTTTTGCCTCCTCTCCGAGTACTTCTGTGATGAAATTTTCATTTTTAAGAATTTGAATAACTTTAGAAACATTGATTTATTTTTAGTTCTGTGGAGATACCTGGACTTTTTTTTTTGAATGTCAATGAATAGACCCATTGGAACTATTTTTTTAAACAAGGGTTCATTTGGAAAACACATGGTGCTATATAATTCATGGTCTTTTTTTGTTTGAATTTACTTCAGGGAAAAGACCCGACTTTCTTTACAAGTGGGAAATTGTTGAGGGCTCGGTGTGATACCTAGAGCCTTGCTGCTCTTGTGTGAAAAGCCTTTGAATATTCCCTGAATCATGGCAAAGGCAAAGTTATCCAGGAGCAATATGTTCAGTGACATCTGTCTATGTGCGACAGATTGTCAGACCAACAACCATCTGAACACCTTATTGCTTTCAAGACCTAGGATTTATTGGTCAAAATTTTTTTTTTAAACAAAGTATGTCACTGCAGAAAAATATCCCTTTTTTCTTTGTTTTCCTTCGCTTGGTGGATGTATGTATGTTTAATAGTAATTTGGGATATCTAGAGGGATAAATATTCATGTCTTCAAATTACAAGCCATTGTTAATCACCTTTAAAAAGTTTTGTTTTATAATGAGCCAAACTTTTTGTATTTATGAAGAAGTCTGGCCAATTTTTTTTGTTCATTTGTGTGATGTGGATGTTGCTGTTGGGCCAGTATCTATTGCCTGTCCCTCGTTGCCCTTGAGAACGTTGTGTTGAGCTGCAGTCCACCTGCTGTGGGTTGACCAACTATGCCATTGAGGAGGGAATTCCAGGATTTTGACCCAGCAACAGTGAACGAGCGACAATATAATTCCAAGTCGGGATGGTGAGTGGCTTGGAGGAGAACTTGAAGGTGGTGGTGTTCCCATATATCTGCTGCCCTTGTCCTTTTAGATGGAGGTGGTCATGGGTTTGGAAGGTGTTGTCTGAGGATCTTTGAATTTTTGCTGTGCATCTTGTACATAGTACACACTGCTGCTACTGAGTGTCAGTGGTGGATGGAGTGGATGCCTATGGATGAAGTACCAATCAAGAGGGCTGCTTTGTCATGGATGGTCTCAAGCTTCTTCAGTGTGGCTCTTTTAATTCTGAGTCTGATGGAAAGAAAGCGTATTGACCATATTGTGAACCATATAAAACAACTAAATTAATGTTGTGACCCATGGTGTAGTGAGAATAGAGGACAGTGCACACATCCCATCTTCATCCGAATGCTTCTATATCTTTCTCGTGATACAGAGGTCAGAGTTGTCCACTGTGTGGTCGAATCAACGTAACAACCCTCCAGCGCTTGTTTTGCCCTATAAACCTGTTCACTGCTTTTATTGTCAGTTGTGAAACATTAATGTTGTTTCCTTTCCTACAGTGAACCTTCCAACCCTTGTTATTCCTAACCTGGAGATGCCTCCTCTTGCAAATTTTCAAAATCTGAATGTTCAGTTGAGGTTGGTTGGCTTGCTGAGCTGGTTTGTTGTTCCGCAGACGTTTCGTTAACCATGCTTGGTAATATCCTCAGTGCAGCCTCTGATGAAGCGTCGGTGTGTTTTCCCACCTGGCTTTTAAACTCTGGTGTCCGTTGCGATGGATTGCCTCACTTCCGGGTTTCCTCCATAGTGGAATGTATATGGGGTCAAGCTCAATGTGTTTATTAATAGCCTGCTTCGTGGAGTGCCATGCTTCCAGGAATTCTCGTGCTTGTCTCTGCCTAGCCTGTCCCAGGATCTTGGTGTTGTCCCAGTCGAATTAGTGGTTCTCTTTGTCCATGTGGATTGAGATGAGTGAGTATTGGTCGTGTCTTTTTGTAGCCAGTTGGTGTTCATGTCCTCTTGTTGTTAGTTTCCTTCCTGTTTGTCCGATGTAGTGTTTCTCGCAGTCTCTGCGGGGGATCTTGTAGATGACATTGGTCCTGTCCATGGTGGGGAGTGGGTCTTTAGTTCGGGTGATCACTTGTCATAGGGTCGATGTGGGCTTGCGTACCACTCTGATGCCCAGTGGTCGTAGAAGTCTTGTGGTGAGTTCTGATGTGTTCCTGATGTAGGGTAGTGTGATGAGTGTGTTGGGGCATGTAGAATCTTTCTGATGCTGTTCCTGTGCGCATCTCCTGACCCAGTTCTTTGGATATCCATTATCCTTGAACACTTGGAAGAGGTATTCCTCCTCCTCTTGGTGTAGTTCTATGTTGCTGCAGTGTGTTGTTGCCCTTTTAAATAATGTTCGCATGCAGCTTCGTTTGTGTGTGCTGGGATGGTTTCTATTGAAGTTCAATACCTGGTCTCTGTGTGTGGCTTTTCGGTGTACTTTCGTTTGCTGTTCCCCATTTGTGCTCTACCATGATGTCCAGGAATGGGAGTTGTTTGTTGCGCACAAACCCACATCAACCCTACGACAAGTGATCACCCGAACTACAGACCCACTCTCCGCCATGGACAGGACCAATGTCATCTACAGGATCCCCTGCAGAGACTGCAAGAAACACTACATCGGACAAACAGGAAGGAAACTAACAACAAGAGGACATGAACACCAACTGGCTACAAAAAGACACGACTAATACTCACTCATCTCAATCCACATGGACAAGGAGAACCACCACTTCGACTGGGACAACACCAAGATCCTGGGACAGGCTAGGCAAAGACAAGCACGAGAATTCCTGGAAGCATGGCACTCCATGAAGCAGGATATTGATAAACACATTGAACTCGACCCCATATACATTCCACTACGGAGGAAACCCGGAAGTGAGGCAATCTGTCGCAACGGACCCCAGAGTTTAAAAGCCAGGTGGGAAAACACACCGACGCTTCATCAGAGGCTGCGCTGAGGATGTTACCAAGCAGGGTAACGAAATATCTGCGGAACAACAAACCAGCTCGGTGAGCCAACCAACCTCAACACCCACAAACCAAGCTACAAATCTACTACAAAACCTTGGAACGTTCAGTATTAATTGAAAAACACAGTTGGTTCAGAAGAGATGTTGGTGGGGCTCGGATCACAAAGTGGTGGCCTTGATTGTCTTCATTTCTGTCTCCACAAGGGAGCTAAGCACCTTGGTCCAGCTACCAATTTCTATAAGGTGCTGGCAATGGAGTTCTGTGGCCAGCAGATAGGAGTGGACTTATTCTTGCTGAATCAACAACACATTGACCTTGCTTCCATAGGTAAGTGTTTGAGGTAACTGTAACTTCAGGAACAAGTACCACAGCAAAAACATAATAGAATAGCCCTAGGCGCTTTATAAGTCACTCTAGTGAACGCATTGGGTTACTTCGTGAAAGCACTTTATTGCAATAAAAAGGATATTTGGCCCATCATGTCAGTGCTGGTTCTTTGGTATCCAGTAAGTTTTTATTTAAAAATCATTCATTGGGCATCGCTGGCTGGTCCAGCATTTATAGCCTATCCCTAGTTGCCCTTGAGAAGGCGGAGGTAAGCTACCTTTCTGAGCTGCAGTAGTCCATCTCAGGTACGTAGACCCAAAATGCTGTTTGGAGGGAGTTCCAGGATTTTGAAGCAGCAACGCTGAAGGAGTGCAATCCCTGTTCTTTCTTCAAAGCCCTGCATATTTTTCCACTTGAAGTACCAACTATTTGCTATTGAATCTGCTTTCACCAGTCTCGTAGACAGAATCAGAAGATGATGAGGTAGCTCATTTATCATTTGGTTCAGTTCAGAAAAATCCATTTAGTCTTAATAACTTGAGCGTATTAAAGGCATTAAAGCAATGCTAGTGGTTGACTATTATTTAGAATGTTGCTTTTGCTCACAGTGATTTGGTTACATTGCAAAATGCTGTTGTGCACAGTTTCAGAGACTTGTCTCCCTATCTGCTAAGAAAGAAAGAATGATTTGTGTTTATACACAGATTTTCATGACCTCAGGATGTTTCAAAGTGTTAATTAAGTATTCTTGAAGTATATGTCACTGCTGTAAATGTTGAAAATATGGCAGTTAATAAGAACATCACAATCTTCTAGCAACAGCAATGGGAAAAAATGTTGAGTACTGTCACCAAATTTGGAGGCGTGCACTCTCTGTCTTGAGTCCACCTACTCTACTGGAGTCATAGAGGACTACAGCACAGTGTTTGTGCTGGTCAAAAACAACCACCTGACTATTCTTATCCCATTTTCCAGCACTTGGCCTGTTGCCTTATGTGACTTGGCAGTGGAAGTGCTCATCTAACTAGTCATACAATCGGAAACAGACCCTTCATTCCAGCTCGACCACACAAGAATTTCTGCTTATACTATTCACAACGTAAAGTTAAATTCTTTAACAGGTTACTGATATGGCCAGTTTTATACTTGATTCATGTTAGATTTAGAACAAATAGATTTATTTTCATAAATAACAAAAATTTATGAAAATAGAGCTTATTTGGCTCAGATGTAATGCTGATTAACACAGTTTGAAATATGACCGTACAAATGTTTACCCTTCCAAAGAACCCAAGACAAACACACACATCAATTAAAAGAAAGAACTTTCTCACAGAGATTAATTTTGAATCTAGAAAAGATTCAATTATTTGGCCAATAATTGTTCGTCCTTGACGGAAAAAGCCATAATGGTGTGAAATGGTTAAGATGTCTTTCCTAGCAATATAGCCTTGTGTCATTAAACACATGATGTGGAGGTGCTGGTGTTGGACTGGGGTGGGCAAAGTCAGAAGTCATATGACAAGGGGTTTATTTGAAATCACAAGCTTTCAGAGCACTGCTCCTTCATCAGGTGAAGCGACTTCACCTGATAAAAGAGCAACGCTCTGAAAACTTGTGATTTCAAATAAACCTATTGGACTATAACCTGGTCTCACATGACTTCTGACTTTGTTATTAAACAGAGACAGTTGTTATTGAGACCTTTAAGGACAGTTTGTCCAGGAATTGTCAAGAACTTAGAGACTTTTTCCAGAGAACAACTGCATCAGTTTTTCAGATCTTCACAGGGCTGCTTAGTTCGGTTTTATTCAAAAAGGCAGGGGATGTGCTGTGTGTCTTTGCTGTCTCAGCAGAATTTGCACCATATGTACTCCAAACAACATCCGAACAATGCCATAAACCCAGACATGTTATTTCCAGTAAATAAGTCCAAGAAATTGCAGGGAGGTGATGGTATAATGGTAATGTTACTGGACTAGTAACCTAGATCCTCAGGCTAAAGTCGTGGGACTGTAAGTTCGAATCACACCATAGAATATAGTGAAATTTGAATTCAATAAAATAGAAACTAAAGGTTACTCTAATAATGAGTGTGTAACCATTTCAATTTTGTAAAAATGTGTTCGGTTCAATAATATCTTTTGGGGAAGGAAATCTGGCCTACATGTGACTGCAGACCCACAGCAATGTGATCAGCTCTTAAGTGCCCTGTGAAATGGCCTTGAAAACCAATCAGTTCAAGGACAAGTAGAGTGGGCATCAAGTATCAGCTTTTCCAGTGATGCCAACATCCCACATATAAGAATAAAAACAAGAGCTTAAAACATGTGACTTCCAAGAAATAATGTCCCATGGTTCTTTGGGTGACCCCTTTAACAATGAGACTACACTCCCTTATACCCAGGATGTCGCTGCAGCGACATTTCTCAAATATATTTAAGCAAAGAGTGATGAATACCTAACAATAAATATCTAAAAGTCTAGCAATTAAGAGAAAAGATGTTAAACGATTCTTAAAAAAAATTTAAAATGGGCTTTATATTACATGTGCAAGGTGAGCAGGCACACTGAGCAATGATGATCGGATCATTGATGTCAGAGACATATCGTTTTTTTAAAAACCAAAGCCAATCCCAGGTATAGTAGGAACTGCAGATGCTGGAGAATCCGAGATAACAAGGTGTAGAGCTGGATGAACACAGCAGGCCAAGCAGCATCAGAGGAGCAGGAAAACTGACGTTTCGGGCCTAGACCCTTCTTCAGAAAATTTTATCTCTTCATTATTCCAAATGAACCACTCTCTACAATCCTTTAAGCATGAAGCCTAAAAAAAATCCGTCTGTTTTAGTGATTGAGTGAAAGATAAATGTTGGTTTGGACATAAGGTCTAGTAAGACTTCTGGCCCTCACAAGTAATGCAGCAGGATCTTTGCTATTCAGTTGAGTTGGTAGATGGGGATGGTCATAGAGTTATACTGCACGGAAACAGGCCCTTTGGTCCAACTTGTCTGCACTGACCATACATCCCAATCTGACCTAGTTCCATTTGGTCCATATCCCTCTAAACCCTGTTCAGTTCTAAGGAAGCGTCAATGGCCCTGAAACATTAACTCTGATTTCTCTCCACAGATGCTGCCAGACCTGCTGAGCTTTTCCAGCAATTTCTGTTTTTGTTTGCTCAAAACCCTATTCATGTACCCATCCAAAGAGCAAAGTACGATATAAGCACAGGAATAGGCCCTTCGGCCCTCCAAGCCTGCACCGACATAGTTTGCCCTTCCATACTAAAAGTGTCTTCACTTACGGGATCCGTATCCCTCTATTCCCTTCCTATTCATGTATTCGTCCAGGTGTTCCTGCTATTGTATCTGCTTCCACCATCTCCTCTGGCAGCACATTCCAGGCTCTCACCATCGTGTGTGTGAAAACATGCCTCGCATATTTCTTTTAAACTTCTCCCCCCACCGCACCTTGAACCTGTGTTCCCTAGTAATTGACCCCTCCACCCTGGGAAAAAGACTCATATGTCCCACTCTATCCATGCCATTCACAACCTTATAAACTTTTATCAGGTCACCTCTCAGCTTTCTGTGTTCCAGTGAAAACAAACAGAGGTCTATCCGATCTTTTTTCATATCTAAAGTCCCCCTAATCAGGCAGTATCCTGGTAAACGTTTTCTGTCCCCTCTGCAAAGCATCCACAGTCTTCTCGTAGTGCGGTGACTAGAACAGTATGCAATGTTCCAAGTGTGGCCTAACTAAGGTTCTATAAATCTGCTGCATAACTTGCCCATCCTTATACTCAATGCCCCTTCTAATGAAGGAAGCATGCCGTTATACTTTACCTACCTGCACTACCACCTTCAGTGATCTGTGGACCTGCACACCCAGATCCCTCTGCATATCAATACTCCTAAGGGTTCTGCTATTCACTATGTAATTTCTACCTGTCCTTGACCTTCCAAAATGCATCACTTCACATTTGTGTGGATTAAACTCCATCTGCTGTTTTTCTGCCCACGCCTCCAACTGCTCTATATCCTCTTGTATCCAGATGCCTTTTAATTATTGTGTTAGCCTCCACCACCTGCTCTGGCAGCTCGTTCCATACATGCACCACCCTCTGCATGGAAAAGTTACCCCTCAGGTCCCTTTTAAATCTTTCTTCTTTCACTTTAAACCTATGACCTCTAGTTTTGGACTCCCCAACCCTCAGAAAATGTCCTCGGCTGTTCACCCTAACCATGCCCTTCGTGATTTTATGAGCCTCTTTCATCCTTTTGGGATTATATGGGAAAACCTGATGGACCAGCTGTTCTTCTATCCCTTGTTAGTTTTGTACATTCCACTGGGATCAGACGGGTGAGAAGGTGAAAAATGCTGTCCAAATTGGAGATACAGGGCAGACGCGAGTTGATTAAATAAACAAGGTTAGTCAAGAGGTTGCTAACTTTCTGGCTGTTTTTATTTTATTTATTCATGGGATGTGGGTGTTGTTGGCTAAGCCAGCATTTATTGCCCAACACTAATTGTCCAGAGGGCAGTTAAATGTCAACCACATTGCTGTGGGTCTGAAGTTACATGTAGGCCAGACCATGTAAGCATGGCAGATTTCATTTCCTAAAGGACATTAGTGAACCAGATGGATTTTTCCAACAATTGAGAATAGTTTCATGCTCCTTATTAGACCCTTCGTCCAAATTTTTTTATTGAATTCAAATGTTGCTATCTGCCATGGTGAGATTTGAATACAATTCCCTACAATATTATCTGGGCCAATGGATTGATAGTAGGCTGATGTTGTCAAAGTGCATGTCAAGTGACTATGTGTGTGTGTGTGTGTGTGTGTGTGTGTGTATGTGTGCATGCGTGTCTGTCTGTCTGTCTGCCTGTCTTGGGTTATTGAGAAAAGTATTTATTTATCCTTTTCCATTTCAAACTGTGTACTTTCTGCAGTTTGCCTTCCCAGGTACACTTGTGGCTATGTGTATTATTACCCAGCATTCCATCATATCCACAGCTCAGCTCTGGTTGAGAAGCTCCGGGAAGAATTCCGAAATCACCTGACCTGCTCCATTGGATATGACAGTCTGCTGAGGATCCGATACACACAGGGTGAGAGTCCCATGCACACGGGGAGACTGAGGGGCCGACAAATACGGAGACAGAGTGACGGTCTGCTCCACCTGGGGAGAGCGAGGGTCCGATACACACGGTGGGGGAGACAACGAGGGTCCGATACACAGATAGACACGGCGGGAGAGAGCGAGGGTCCCATACACATGGGGGGAGAGAGAGTGAGGGTCCCATACACACGGTGGGGGGAGAGAACAAGGGTCCCGTACACACGGGATAGAGAATGAGGGTCCGATGCACACGGTGGGAGAGAGCGGGATCCCATACACACGGTGGGAGAGGGAGAGGGTCCCATACACACGGGGGGAGAGACCGAGGGTCCGATACACACGCCGGGAGAGCGTGAGAGTCCAATACACACGGTGATGGGAGGGCGTGAGGGTCCCATGCACGTGCCTGGAGAGCAGAAGTGTGTTCCTGATCTGACTTAGAACTAAAGGGAATAGACATTGAGTCAACATGTGACAGGCATTCAACCCATCACATCTATGCTGTCTCTCTCTGTTGAGCAATCCAGTCAGTCCCCAAAACCGAACTTCAGTCTCAAAAGGCCCAGGCAGCTAGCACATGAGGGAACCATTCATCCTGGATGCCTGCCCTCTCTTCCTTGTTCCTAGACTATAAGATTTGGGAGCAGAATTCAGCCCATCAGGACTGCTCTGCCATTCGATCATTGCTGATGTGTTTCTTAACTCCATTCTCCTGCCATTTCCCTGTAATCTTCGATAGGTTCTTCATTAGTAAGGGGATCAATCTCGGTCTTAAAGGCACTCAATGACTTGGCCTTCACAGCCCTCTGAGGCAACGAGTTCCTCAGATTGACCCCCCTCTGGCTGAAGAAATTCCTCCTCATCTCAGTTCTAAAAGATTGTCCCTTCTTTCTGAGGCTGTGCCCTTGGTCCTTGTCTCACCCACCTGCAGAAACATCTTAACCACGTCCATGCCATCCAAGTCTCTCAGTATTCTGTAAGTTTCAACCAGATCCCCCTCATCCTTTTAAACTCAATTGAGTTCAGACCCAGGATCCTCAACTGCTCCTCACATGATGAGAGCAAAATCAGAACCTGCTGCTAAAACTCAGCAGGTCTGGCAGCATGTGTAGAGAGAAAGCACAATTAGCGTTTCTTGTCCAGTGACCCTTCTTCAGAACGGTCATATGACAAGCCCTTCATCGCTGGGATCATTCTTGTAAACCTCTTTTGGAATCCCTGCAATGTCAGCACATCCTTCCTTCGATACAGGACCAAAAACAGTATTCTAAATGCAAATTCCATGTCCATGTATGTGTCTGGGTGTCCCTGGAGAGGAGGCCATACCAGGACACAACAGACTGCCCAAAGTGTTTGACATGGCTTTGTTTCCTGCAATACATTTAAAAATCCAAATTGATGCTTTCTCACATGGTTCTCTCTTAAAACCTCTGTTCTCTTGGTTTTAATTGGTGCTACAGTCCCTTGTATAGACCAATCAAAGAATATCACTCTTCACGGCAACCATCGTGTCAAATTTCTGTCTTGATTTTTGTTTAGGCCTCATGCTGGATGCTTTCTACGGGAACTCATTCCTACAGACAACACAGATGCTGTCCCTACCCTATGTCCGTCCCCAGGCCGAGTTTGCCTTTCAGATGATGATTGATGGGGCTGTAACTGAGAGCTTGCTTGTGGTCTTCCAGTCCTCCCTCCTCTACACTTCATGCCAAGGTAGGATGGACCTCGCTCAGCTCTTCCACAACTTCAGTGCCAACTTTTGCAGGGCAGCCTTTGATGGGACAATGCAGCCTACCGAGGGAAGGAGTGGCCCAATATGAGCTACTCGCTCAGCCTCCCTTCCCGTAGAGGACCCAAGCCATCGCAGGGAGGTGATGGTGACGTGGCCGAGGTTGTGACCCTTTTTAAACAGCACTACAGGGAGGCAATACCTAGTGGTATTATCGCTAGACTATTAATTCAGAGACCCTGTTAATGTTCTGGGGGACCCAGATTCGAACTCTGCTATGGAAGATGGTGGAATTTGAACTCATGAAAAAAGAAATCTGGAATTAGGAGTCTAATGGTGACTATGGTGTCAGAAAAACCCATCTGGGTCACTAATGTTCTTTAGGGAAGGAAACTGCAGTCCTTACCTCGTCTGGCTTGCATGTGACTCCAGACCTATAGCGATGTGGTTGACACTTAATCGCCCTTGGGGCAGTTAGGGGTAGACAATAAATGCCAGCCTGGCCAGCGATGCCCACATTCTGTAAATGAATAAAAACAGAAGCCCATGCCTCTACTCCCAGCCCTGCTGTTCTTGTTTTAAATTGGGGAAGATGATTTCTTTGCTGATCAATCGGGCCTGTGGAAGGCTGGCAGAATGCAACATTCTTCTCCTTTTTGTCGCCTGAAGTTTGTTTTTCTTTCATGGGGTGAGGCCTGCAATTGTGGCCCATTCCTAACCCCCCCTCACCTGAGAGACTTGCTGAATTAGCTCCACAGAAGCTGGTATCCCGTCAACAAGCCACCCTTTATTTACACGTGGAAGGTGCTTGACACCGGTCCAGCTCCCACAGAGCCAGCTGTCAGAGCGTCAGCATCTTTGATATTCTTCTCTCTATCTGTCAGTCAGGGCTCCCTGATTGGACCAGATTAACAGCTCCAATAAGGGAACTCATTCTGTGTGGTTCTCTGTAGCCCAAGTAGCTCGCTTGGAGTGCCTGGTACACACATTTTTCCCTTCTAAGGCCTATGTCTGTCTGGGAGAATCAACTATGGGCTATATTCAAGTTCTCATAAGTGCTCCTTATTGGTCTTCTCTGTTATTAGCACATCATCTTGATAAATGGTGACCTCAGGTAGATCTTGCAAAATTTCCCCCATCGTCTGCCAAAAAATTACACAGGCTGACAATACCCCAAGTGGCAGTCTCATATTTTGGCACAAACCCATTTGGGTATTTATCCGGCTGCAAAATGCAGTTTACCATATGTTTAAAATCTTCACAAAGGTGAACTGACCCGTCAGGCTTCAAAATTGGTACGATTGGTGCTCCCTGTTCCACAAACTGATGATTCCTTCGCTTTCTAGCCTTCTGATTTCTGCCTCTGCTGTTTCCTGTGAGGCAAATAGCTCTGTGAGGGCCTTGCGGAATCGTGGAATTGCTTCCTGGCCAACGTGCAAGGTGGCTTTGGCTCCTTTGATAGTCTGTAGACCTTCCTGAAAGACTTCTGAGTATTTAATTAGGACTTCAGTCGGGCAGCCATGTTCTAATCGAAAAATATTGAGCCAATCCAGGTGAATCTCTCTCGACCAATTTTGCTCCATCAAGCTTGGGCCTGCGCCTTTGACTGCAATCACTGCTAACTGAACCAGCTGCTTCTCCTGAGAGACCAGAACCAAGGTTGTACCGTCAATCTATAAAACTTCCCCAGTATAGGTTCTCTGTCCAGCCGAGGTCTTGCACAAATTCAAGGGTTGGAATCTAGACTGAATTTTGTTAAAGACTGCGATCACTGAAATGACCATGCCAGTATCGACCTCCACTAAATCCAGATGACCATTTAATGAGAAGTTTGTTTTGATTAGTTTTGATTTTTGATGTTACTAAGCAATTTAACTGTTCCAAACCAGATGTAGGGTGTGCATGCCTCTGTATACCAGCTTATAAGTTCTCTTACTCAATTTGGATCAAGTAGGACGCCTTTGCTGTTTTGAGTCCACATATTGATAGCAACTACAGTGGCTTGCTGGCCTAGATCCTGAAGAAAATTCTAACTGTTTGACCGAGGCATGGCTTTGTTTTGAGATTGTGCTGTGGGTTGACCTATAGGTCCCTCCATTCAGAATATGTCCTGAGTGTCGCTAATCAATTGCCTTCACTCAAGTCGCCCAAGCTCAGTTGGAGGGTGGCAAGGGTGTCCACTTCCGTTGGAATGCACTACAACTCATGGGCTCCACTTGCCACATTTTCCAATGATGAAGCCGGTTGTCGTGCCAGTTTGAAGTCCAGTTGGGCTTCAGCTAGTAGTTGCTTTTGCATGGTTACATCAGTAATTCCACCTACCAGCCAGTCTCTCAGCATCTCATTAAGGGTTACATCAAAGTCACAAACCTCTGCCAGTCATCTTAACCTGGTCCAAAATTCCAATACGGATTACCTCAGTTCTTGAATTGCCGAATAAAATTGATAGCATCTCAGAATTAGAGGAGTCTTGGAGTCGTAATATTCCTTAATTAAATCCATCAACCCTTGAAAGGCTTAGGATCTGGTGCCTCAGGGAAAGTTAGGCTCCGTATAACCCAAAACGCTTTGTGTTCACAAGTTGCATTTCATCTGTCCCAATGTAATTTACCCAGAAAAAATAATGCATTCTTTCCACATACTGGGCCCAGTCTCCTACAGAAGGTCGAATGAGTCAAACTTCCCAGACAACGGCATGATGCCAGAAATGCTTACCCCAACGCAAAGATGACTGTTGTAAGTGGGTTTCTTCAGAAACGTGCTTTACCCTTGTTGCCACTGAAATAACTCCACAGAGGCCAGTATCCCATCACCAAGTCACCGTTTATTTACATGTGGAAAGTCTTTGACACTGATCCAGCTTCCTCCAAGCCCGTTGTCAGAGTGAACAGGATGTCTGACACTCCTCATCTGTCAGCCAGGGCTCCATGATTGGACCTGATTCTATGAGGTCCACCTGGATGTCCTCATTACAACTCTACACTTGCTAGTCCATCTCAGAAGGTAGAAAAGAGTCAACTGTATTGCTGTGGGTCTGGAGTTGCATACAGGCCAGACTGGGTAAAGGTAGAAGATTATCTTTGAAGACAACCAATGATAGTTCCACGGTCGTCATCACTGAGATTTTCATTTTCAATTCTGGATTTGTTAACTGAATTTGAACTCCACTAGCTTGGGGTGGTATTTGGACCTATTGTTAATGTTGGGCCTCTGGGTTAATAGTTCAGTGACACTATCACTACACTACACTCTTTCCCCCATGCTCCCAGATCTCCCTAGCAGTCAGATGAGCAGGTCAGAAAAGCTGCAGATCTCCTACCCAGGCTGAAGGGATGTGCTGTTGGATACCAAGGAGTTGGCTTTACCTCTTTCATAGATGGAACTCTCAAAGGGCAGCCATTCAGCCCCTCCTGACTGTACCATCGCTTGTCAATTAGTCCCAATTTTCTGGTCTTTCCACAGCCTTGCAAGCATTTCACTGCAAGTATGCATCCAGTTAACACCTGAAAGTCACTATTGAATCGAGCACCCTCTCAAGCAGCGCATTCCAAATTGTAAAAGTGTGTCCTCAAGCCACTACTTTTTAAAACCTCAAGGAATATGAACTGGAGCAAGCTATTTGGTCCTTGAGCTAGGTCTCCCATTCAAAAGAATCACGGCTGATCTGGCATTTCTCATATTCATTTTCAGCCCTTTCTCCAGAACCCTTGACCTCTTAACTGATCAGGAGTCCATCAATATCCACCTTAAATATACGCAAGGATTCTGCTCCCACAGGTCTTTGTTGCAAGGAGTTCCAAAGCGCCTCAACTCTCTCAGAGAAGAAATTCCTCCTCTTAGTCTTAAATTGATACCCTTTATGGCACCCATAATACCTCTGGGCTGTCACCTTCCCCAGGTGACTGCCCTTGTCCTTCTAGATGGCAATGGTCATGGATTTGAAAGGTGATATTTGGGTTAAAAGGGTTAAATTATGAGGCCAAGTCACATAGTCTCAGGTTGTATTTTCTTGAGTATCTGAAATGTTTTTGTTTATTGCTATGAGGTGTATGGTATAAATTAATTATTTCCTTTGATGTTAGAACACACTTCTTCACGCAAAGGATAGTGGAAATCTGGAACCATTTTCCCTCAATACAAGTTGGGAAGTTGGGGAAGGGGAGGTCAATTGAAAATGATTTCAGATGAGGGTGTCAATGGTGATGGAATCGAGTCCTAGACCCTTCAATGATGATTTCACATCCTCTAGCCACTGATCCTTCAGTCACCTATTTTGAGCACCTCAAGTAAACCTTCCTTTAACCTTCTCTATTTTGAGGAGAACAACTCCAGCTGCTCTGCACTTTTGATATTTCTCTGTCGCAGGCATGAGCACCCCCCAACCCAAATCCTTCTCCCTCCCTCCCTACCCCAACCTAACTCCATTCTTTTGATGAGGGGTTCGTGAAGCTCAGTGGATTGTGGATGATCTTGCAAGTCTGGTTGTTTTTCAGGTGAACGACGGGTTCGAATCTACACCTACTGCCTGCCAGTTGTCAGCTCCCTCAGTGAAGTTTATGCAGGGGCCAATATGGCTGCTATCACGGGAATTCTTTCAAAAATGGGTAAGATATCATATCAACAGTGATGAGATAAGAAGTAACACAAAGAGGGATACGAAAATATAATCAAATGGATACATCACACATACAGCGTGGGATTTAAACCGGTAGCCTCCCCTCTGTATTTGGAATGATTTCTCCAAGGTCATGGTCTGAAGACTTGGAGTGGGCTACTTGGGCTGAGATGAGGAGAAATGTCTTCACCCAGAGAGTGGCGAGCCTACAAAATTCTCTGATACAGAAACCTGTCGAAGCCAAAACATTGAATGTTTTCAAGGAGTTAGATATAGTTCTCAGTCTAAAGGGGTCAAAGGTTACAGGGAGAAAACAGGACCAGGGTACCAAGTTGGATGATCGGGTATTGAGCGAGAAGCAGGTTTGAAGGGCTGAATGCCTACTCCTGCACCTATTTTCTCTGTTTCTTTGTTTCCCATCTTCATTTCCAGTGGTTGAGCCATTGGATTGGCCCATGTCAATGGGTGAAGCATTGTAGTGGTTTGTCATTGCTGCCTGTAGAATGGCTGGCCAGGAGATTCTCCTGCTTTCAGTTATATGGGAAGGATGACAATTGACCTGTTTTGTCACATTATACCCGCACTTTCTGTGACCAGAAACCCCTGGAGTGGGATTGAAACCAGAATGTTTGTTATTTACTCACGGGACATGGGCATCGCTGGCTGGGCCAGCATTTATAGCCCAACCCTAATTACCCAGAGGGAAGTGAAGAGTCAACCACATTGTTCTGGGTCTGGAGTAGGCCAGACCAGATAAGGATAGCAGATTTCCTTCTTTAAAGGGCGTTAGTGAAGCAAATGGGTTTTTCCAGATAATTGGCAACCGTTTAATGGCTATCATTAGACTCTTAATTTCAATTTTAAAAAAAATTGAATTCAAATTCCACCATCTGCTATGGCAGGATTTGAACCCAGACCTTCGGAGTCTAGCATCAATACCACTGGGCTGTCACCTTCCCCAGTTGGCTGCACTTGTCCTTCTAGATGGTAATGGTCATAGATTTGAATGGTGATATTTGGGTTAAGAGGTTTAAATTATGAGGCCAAGTCTCTCAATCTCAGGTTGTATTCTCTTGAGTAACTGAAGTGTTTTTGTTTATTGCTATGAGATGTTTGGTATAAATAAACTATTTCCTCTGATGTTAGAAAACACTTCTTCACACAAAGGATAGTGGAAATCTGGAACCATTTTCCCTCAATACAAGTTGGGAAGTTGGGGAAGGGGAGGTCAATTGAAAATGATTTGTCAGATGAGGGTGTCAGTGGTGACGGAACTGATGCAGGGAAAATGGAGTAAAGGTACAAATCTACCATAATCTAACTGAGTAGTGAGTAGGTTCTAGGAGCTGACTAGACGCCTCCTTTTCTTTTGTAATGAAACTTCCGGCAGCAGATGGCAATAGTGAGAAAGGACACCAAGCAGGGGAGCTCGAGAGGGCGTGCAGGCACTTGCACTAGCAGGTGAGGGAGGCCAGTTGGAATGGTTGAATTGGGCTAGTGGGAGGTGATGGCCCTAGTGGTATTACTCCTCAACTAATACAGAGATCCAGACAATCAGTATCTTTGGGGGAAGGAGTGCTCGTGGGAAGAAGAGAGGAGAGAGACAAAAGGTACCTGAAACCACAGGCTTCAGTTCATGTAAATACTGTGAACACATCCTTCATTTAACTTTAATTTCCCTCTATGCTTACAATAAATTGATGCCAATGAAATAAACAATTGCTGCTTCATGAACTTTGGGCCATCCATGTGTTCAAGTCTCATGTTACATTCTGATCCTCGATGAAATGGAGCTGCAGACAGGATATCGTTAACCCTAAACCTAACTCAAACCCAACCCTAACCCTAACACAGTTCAATTCATGCTTATCATTTGCTGTTTGAATGTTTTGGGTCTGGTGGTTTGGAAAGAACTGCTTTCACAATCATTGTCTCATTGGCAAATATATCCTAAATTGGGAACCCTAAAATCCATTGGTTTTGACAGCTTGAATTATTTGGGAATGTAGAGCAAACTGCTAGAAGTGGTGTGTGAAGCTTGATCCTCTTACATGGCTCAGGACTGTGAAATCTTGGGCACCCCTGAAATAGTTGACGAGTGGCGATGGCAGGGATTGGTGGTGGCAGGATATCTTGGGATGGAGGTGGTTAACAACAGAGCAACGAAAAGTTGGGGCCTACAACAGCGTTCAATAACAACCTGTGCTTACATGTACAGGGCGATCCTGATTTACAAACCTCCAACTTACGAACACTCATACTTATGAACACCATCCCATGCAGGGGTTTGTGTTTCTTCGCCGTACATGATCTCTTTCTGTGTTTCTATGCAGCCGTGGATCGTTCAGTGAGTCTCTGCCTTGCTTCCACCCGTGATGAGCTGATTAAAGTCCTCATTGATGCTCTTGTTGCTTACCGCGCCTCTGCTTGCAGCCCAAAGCAATCTGCGTTCACCATCCCCCGCAGCCTACAACAACTTCCACTGTACGTTCTCGCCCTTTTAAAGCAGGTGAGAGATCGCAGTCCTTTCAGCCCTTCCTATAGTGGCGGTACAGGCTTTTCACAAAGATTTAATGAAATGGGGATGCTGTAACAGGGCTCCCTCAAAACTCTTCCACCACTGAATTATATCTAAGCTTGCTACTGGGATTTATTGATAATTTCTAATCAACCAGTTCAAAGATATTATATCACACGTCGGAGCAGGTGAGATCGAACCCGGTCCTCCTGACTCAGAGGTAGGGACAGCACTATAAGAGCCCTGGGAATATACAAGCACATGGGTTTGAAGTTTAAGGGTGAATAATCAAATAATTTGCCCTATGAAGGAAGACACTTCCACTTTCTATAAAACCTATGGGTTTACTTTGATAAGTTAATACAAAGTTACTAGTTTATGATGAGAAAAAAGAACAAAAATCAATTTCTGTTCTTTGATTTCAAGCTGGAATACTTATCCATAATCAATAATCTATGACTGTCTGAGGTTTGGTCTCAGGAAGCAGGAGGGAAGGGTATGAAGGATTAGATTTCAGTAATTGAATGAGTTTATTAAACGTATTGTGCAGAGAGATGATCAAGACAGATAGTGCTAAATCAGAAATAAAAATCAAACTTGCTGGAGAAACTCAACAGGTCTTGCAACACTGGTGGAGAGACCAACATAGTTTACAATTCTGAAGAAGAGTCATTTTGAATTTGAAATGTTAGCTCTTGTTTCTCTCTCCACAGATGCTGCCAGACCTGCCGAGCTCCTCCAATTTCTATTTTAAATTCAGATTTCCAGCATTGCAGTGTTTTGGGTTTGTCTGAGAGACAGATAGGAGCGGGATAGTGTTTTTTTTGGGTTAACAAAGCAAATAAAGATAATGCAATGGGTAAAGCACAGTGAGGAACGTGCTTTGAAGGTTGGTATGGGCTAACTGGCTGCAGAGGTCTTGTGTACTTTCCTTTGTTCCTTTCATGACTTTTCCACCATTGAACTTTGACCAGCTAGCTTCTCTTTTCCCTCTATCAAATGAATAATAGAGTCATCTCCATCAAGACTGCCCATAAATCTCTGACCTTCTGTCCATCCTGCCAGATGTACAGCCCCTTTCCCAGGGCATTTATTAGCCTAGGATACCGTAACACACACTGAGAAACTATAGCTGTGGAAATTATAGCTGTGGAAATAAGTTTTGTTTTATTTTACTTTATAGAATCCCTACATTTGGCCCATCAAGTCCACAACCTATTGAAGAGCATCCCATCCAGACCCACCTCCCTACCCTATCACTGTAACCCTGCATTTCTAATGACTAACCCACCTAGCTTGCCCATCCCTGGACACTATGGACAATTTAACATGGCCAGTCCACCCTAACCTGCACATCTTTGGACTGTGGGAGGAAACTGGAGTGCACAGACATGGGGAGAATGTGCAAATTCCACACAGACAGCCGTCTGAGGATGGAATTGAGCCCAGGTCCCTGGTGCTGTGAGGCAGCAGTGCTAACCACTGAGCCACTGTGCTACCCAGTCAACTTTGAAAGTCTTTTCAGACCAGGAAATGTTATTTCTTGATGAGGACATTTAATCCCAGTTTTTATCCTTTCCTTTGTTCCTTTAAATCATGCCACCCAATATCGGTTTGGGGGCATTTGGGGATAGGGGCCAATGGCAAAGAGAAAGTGGTGTCTCTCCCAACAAAACCAGTAAAAACAATAAAAATTGGAAGTGAAACATAATGGTTATACTGGAGTTCCAGTGAGGTACACAAGACAAGTTGGACCATGATGTCTCATTTGTTGGTTTTGTTGGTTTCTCCTTCTGGGTTGGAGACTTTGGGAATTTTTCAGAGCTTGATAGATGGGCCAGACATCTGGGGCTCAGTGTGAGGGAAATCTAGCCAGATCCCTGACCTGTTACATTCTGTCCCGCAGCCTGCCTTTCAGACTGATGCAGCCATGAGCCTAGACGAGCGGGTTTTCACCATGTTCGAGCTGATGATACAGCCGCTGACTGTCGTATTGAGGATGGTTTACCCTGATCTGTACAGGATTGACGATTACCTTAACTCCGAGCCTGCGGACAATGTGAGAGCCTTGGTCACCCAGTGGTGTGATCAATTCCTTGCCCTCTGTTTCATTCGATCAGTACTAAGAAGGGGAGAAAGTGAGAGACGAAGGTGGTGAGATTAGCTGACTCCTACTTTCTTTTAAATCCCTTTTCTCCCTCTGACAGGACTCCATGGAGATGGAGACAATGAAGAGACCAGCCTTGATTCAGCTCATGGCTGAGAATCTCGCACTGCAAGGAGCCTTCCTGATCGATTGCGGTAATGTAAGTCTTAAAACAAAGTAAAAACCTGTCAGAAGCCAGAGCAGGTGGACTTGCATTGATATAGACATCAGTCACATCCCACAAACCATCAGACCACAACCAACTTGACAATAACAATGATGTGCAAAAACAGTTGTTGTGTAGGCACATGCGGCATGTTTGGCCAATAGTAAGGTCCAAATCGAAAAGCTTGCGAGGGGAACAGTCCCCTTGGGGGTTTACCCAATTGCCAGTTAGAGTTGTTGACACCTGGGGGAGAAGCTGCCGCTCTGAGGGGACTCCCCAGTGGGTTAACGTTGGAAGCTATAGGGTGTTCTCTTGCTTTATTGTAGCCAATGACACAGCTGTGTCTGAGAATATAATGCTGCTGATATACCTTCACCTGGCAGGGGTAGGCACCCACACTTGTCCTTCTAGACTCTCCGTCTCCACTTCTGTCCAGTATCCATGTATCTAAGGTTTGCTGAGGGGTGACCTGGAAACTCTGCTGATGACCCAGAACACTTCAGACAGTGTGTGGGGAGCTGATTGCAAATATTGCTGGCAACCCCATCCTTTTATACTGTGTAGAGTGTCAGCTACCCAGAGGAATACAGGGACTGAAAACACTGATGGACAACAGCAGCAAAAATAAGGAAAGGCTTTCATTTAACTAGCACCTTTTGCTCAGGACGTCCCAGAACACTTTACAGCCAATGCAATACCTGGTGAAACATTGAATCCCTCCAGTGGATTCGGCCCATCGAGTCTGCACTGAACCATTGAAGGACCACCCACTCTATCCCTGTAACCCTGCGTGGATAATCTACACATTCCTGCATATTATAGACAATTTAGCATGGCCAGTCCACCTAACCTGCAACCTTTGGATTCTGGAAGAAAACCAGAGCACCCAACGGAAACCCACACAGACACGGGGACAATGTGCAGACTCCACACAAATGAGGGTGGATTCAAACCCGGGGTATCTGGTGCTGTGAGACAACAGTACTAAATACTGAGCCATTGTACTGCTCTGAAGTATGGTCTGTAGTACAAACAGCCATATGCTGATGACCACGTGATTTGATTTTTTTCAATGTTGATTTAGGAATAAATATTGTTAGTGCCCTGGCGATCAGCACTCTGCCCCTATTTTACCTTTACGATGTGGGTGTTACTGGTAAAGCCAGCATTTGTTGCCTTTCCCTAATTGCTCTTAAATTGAATGGATTGCTTTGTCATTTCTGAGACCGGTTAAGAATCAACCACATTGCTATGGGCCTGGAGTCACATGGAGGCCTGACCAGGTAGGATGGCAGGTTTCCTTCCCTCAAGGACATTAGTGAAGCAGATAGTCATACTAGAATCGTAACGTTAACTCCATTCCTCTGCCCACTGACGCTGCCAGACCTGTTGAGTTTCTACGCACTCTTTGTATTCCAGATCTTGAGGACTTTGTTTTTGTTTGACTGAAGTGAATGGGTTCTTCCATCCAATCATGATAGTTGTCATAATCTTGAAGGACCAGCTTTATTAATTGTATTTAACTTCCACTAGCCACTGTGGTGGGATTTGAACCCATACCCCCAAAGCATTAACCTGGGCTTCTAGATTAAGAGAGCAGTGACATTACCACTAGGCTTTATCTTTTTTTGTTCATGTGGGTCACTGCCTGGTCTGGCATTTATTTCCTATCCCTAACTGCCCTGGAAAAGGATGAGCTTCCTCCTTCAACTGCTGCAGTGCATATGGTGTAGATTTACCAGGATGTTGCTGGGGCTGGAAGGTTTGAGCTATAACAAGAGGCTCAATAGGCTGGGGCTATTTTTTCTGAAGCTTCAGAGGCTGACGGGTGACCCTATGGAGGTTTATAAAATCATGAGGGCTGTGGATAAGGTGAATAACCAATGTCTTTTCCCCAGGGTAGGGGAGTCCAAAACTAGAGGTTATAGGTTTAAGGTGAGAGGGGAGAGATTTCAAAAAGGAGCTGAGGAGTAACTTTTTCACGCAGAGGCTGGTATGTGTATGGAATGAGCTGCCAGATGAGGTGGTGGAGGCGACTACAGATACAGCATTCAAGAGGCGCCTGGATGCGTACGTGAATAGGAAGGGTTCAGAGGGATATGAGCCAAATGCTGGCAAACGGGGCAGGATCAGTTTAGGAAATCTGGTCGGCATGGACGAGTCGCACCGAAGGGTCTGTTTCTGTGCCGTACAACTCTATGACTCTATGAGATACATCCATGGTACTGTTAGGAAGGGAAGTTCCAGGATTTTGACCCGGCAGTGCTGAAGGAACGGTGAGATATTACCAAGTCAGGGCGTTGAGTGATTTGGAGAGGAACCTGCAGGTAATGTTGTTTCCATGAATCAAGTATGTTACAATTTTCCGGAGTTGTCTTCAAAATAGTTCCATGGGGTCTCTTATTAGCCCGAGAGGCAGACTTAGCCTCAGTTTAATCTTTCTCTGAAGGGCAGTGCCTCCAACAGTGTAGGCCCTCCGTCTTCCTCTGTACTGCACCAGAATGTCAGTCTGCATTACGTGGATTGAGGACCTGAAAGCCAGACTTCACGTCCAGGAGGGAAAATGCCATCCAGTGAGTGATGGGTGGGACTACAATACCAATAAATGTGGAACTCTAATTTTCTGAATAAGGGGCTGATTATTGAGGACTGGGATGTGGAGAAATTTGCTCATTTTAAGGGGTCAGAAATTGATGTAATTCTCTGCCTTAGATAGTTGTAGGTGCTCCATCGCTGATAAAGTTTGAGAGAGATAGATGTTTAGCTTCTTGGGATGAGGGACAGGCAGGAGATTGAGGCCAAAGCCCAAAATTAGAAACGTAAAGTGATGTACTTTGGTCAGAAGAACATTGGGTAAAGGGTAAAGGATAAAAACAAAGGGTGGAATTCTAAAGGGGGTGCAGGAGCAGAGAGGCCTGGGTATAGATGTGCATAGATCATTGAAGATAGCAGGACAGGTGGAAACATCAACTGATAAAGAATACAGTGTTCTCAGCTTCATTAATAGGGGTGTGGAGTACAAGAACAGGGAGGTGATGTTGATCTTGTGCAAGACACTTGTTAGACCTCATTTGGGGTGTTGTGGGTGCAACTTAAGAGGAATGATGTGAATGTATTTGAGACAGCGCAGAAGTGATTTACAAGAATGGTTCCAGGAATGAGAAACTTCGGTTATCGTGATTGGCTGAAGAAGTTGGGAGTGTTCTGCCTGAGGAGAAGAAGGCTGAGAGGAGATCTGATTTGGGATTTTCAAAATTCTGAGCGTGATGGATAGAGCAGATAAGGAGAAGCCGTTCCTGCCTGGAAAAGAAACAAGTGAGAGGGCATGGATTTAAAATGATGTGCAGATGAAACAAGGGTGATGTGAGAAAAGTCTTTCACACTGCGAGTAGTTAGGGTCCTTCTGCATTATGATTCAGTAATTTTCCCTGATTGTATTGAATAGCAAAGCTTGATGGACCACATGGCCTACTCCTGTTCCCATCTTTTCTGCTGTTATTTACAAGATCCAGCTGGTTGCTGTCGTGATTGCATCACCTCAGTGTTCTGTGTTCTGCTCTCTCCAGGTTCTGTACATCTGGGTCAGCAGACACTGCAGTTCCAGCTTCCTGGATGGTGTGCTGGGTGTTACGAACTACACCTCACTCCCAGGGACACTGGTAAGTCTGTCACCCTTCACTGTGTCCATGTCGCGTTCTCAGCAAGGCTGTATCGCACTTAAACTGTCATGCACAGTTCAGGTCTCTTATTGCAGAAACTACACAGCAGGATTGGAGAAAGTGCAATGGCGGTTTTCCAGAGTAAAAAGAGAACTGAGAGATTGTAAGATAACAAGCATGGGGCTGGATGAACACAGCAGGTCAAGCAGCATCATAGGAC
>JAHRHZ010000071.1:22201756-22249078 GCA_024137785.1 Ginglymostoma cirratum
ACCTATGATGCTGCTTGACCTGCTGTGTTCATCCAGCCCCATGCTTGTTATCTCGGATTCTCCAGCATCTGCAGTACCTTTTATCACTGAGAGATTGTAACTATTTGGGGTAATAGAGTTTTCTCCAGGGCAGGCAAGGCTGAGAGGGTGACCCAGTTGATCTTACATACGAGCATACATACCAATGGTTAAAGTAAGAGCAGAAGGAGGCTGTTCTGCCCCTCAGGCCAACTCTCTTGTTCAGTAAGATCGTGGCTGAGTTGATTACTCCGCATTCTTGTTCACCGTTGATAACCTGTCACCCCTCTTACTTAGCAAGAATTTACCTGCCTTTGCCTTAAAAATGTGCAAAGACTTTCCTTTCACTGCCTTTTGAGGAAGAGTTCAAAAAACTCACAACTCTTAGAGATGAAATTTTTCTCCTCATCTCTGTCTAAAGTTTTTTAGTAGCAGCCCCTAGTTCTAGACTCTCCTACAAGAGGAAACATCTACTCCACATCAACCTTGTTGAGACCCTTCGTGATCTTTGCATACTTCAATCAAGACAACTCTTATTTTTCTAAACTTCAGCAGTTACAAGGCCTAGTTTGTCCAACCTTTCTCATAAGACAACCTGCCTATTTCTGGTATTAGTCTGGTAAACCTTCTCTGGTCTGCTTCTGACGCATTTACATCCTTCCTTTGAATAAAGAAGCCAACACTGTACGTAGTACTCCAGGTGCAGCCTCACCAGTGTTTTGTAAAACAAAAGCAGAAGCACCATATTTTTGTATTCAATTCCTCTGGCTATAAGTAGTAACATCCTGTTAACTTCCTTAACTAATTTCTGTGCCTGTACACTAACCCTTTGCAATTCATGTCTTTAATATTGTGATGGTGGTTCAATAGAATCCCTACAGTGTGGGAACAGGTCATTCGGCCCATTGAGTTCACACTAACCCTTGGAGGGTCATCCCAGCCAGACCCACTTGCCAACCCTATTACTATAACCCTGCATTTCCCATGGCTAACCCACCTAATCTGCATCTTCCTGGACACTTTGGACGATTTAGCATGGCCAATCCACCTAATCTGCACATCTTTGGACTGTGGGAGGAAACCAGAGCACCCAGAGGAAACTCACAAAGACACAGGAAGGATGTGCAAACTCCACACAGACAGTCGCCCAAGTCTAGAATCGAACTGTAGTCCCTGATACCATGAGGCAGCAGTGCTAACCATTGAGCCGCCATGCTGCCAACAGGGTAGGTATGGAAAATACATTTCCACGTACAGAAGGATCCAAAAGTAGGTACCATAAATATAAAATAGTCACTAATAAACCCAATGGGATTTCAGCCTAAATTTTCTGGAGTGTGGTTAGAGTCTGCAACTCATTAGCACAGTTGAGGTGAATATTAAGAGGCATTTAAGAGGAAGCTAGTTAAGTGCTCTTTCCATCCTTTAATATTTTTCTTAAATTTTGTGACTTTCTTGGCTTGGCAGCTGCTTGTGGTAATTTATTCCACATCTTAATATGAAATAAAGACCAAGCCTCCTCCTATCATGCTTTTCTTAGAATCATAGAGGTCCACAGCTCAGAGAAAGGCCTTTTGGCACATTGTAACTGCACTGTTAAAAAGAAAACACCTAATTATTCTAATCCCCTTCTAGAAGTACATTCCCAAATACAAATCTGTTCAAATAACATAATGTGAACTACTTGGGGTGCAGTGGCAGTATTTTAGAGACAATCATGCAAGCAATTAGCTTTGATCTTACCAGTCTGCAATAGATGAGTATAAGATAACGAATTTCTATTTAAGGAAGTGTGTGTCATTTATTTTATGAAAAACGCTTGCTGCAATCTTATGTCTGTTGTGTCAAGGAAATTAATGCTTTCCTTATGTGCATGGCTTTAGGTTTAATGGAGAGTTGGGTTTAGAGGGATATGGGCCAAACGCAGGCAAATGGGACTAGTTTAGTTGTCTATTTTCATGTTGTAAGACTCTATAAATAATCTTCCTCTATTTACTGCCTCCAAACATTTCAAAATTTGAACACTTTTGCTAGACTGCCTTTACTGCAGTGAGTACAGTTTCTATTTCTTAGACCTCATGCTGTCCCCTCATCCCTCCCCTCAGGGCGGCACGGTGGCTCAGTGGTTAGCACTGCTGCCTCACAGCACCAGGGACCTGGGTTCGATTCCAACCTCAGGGAACTGTCTGTGTGGAGTTTGCACATTCTCCTTGTGTCTGTGTGGGTTTCCTCCGGGTGCTCCGGTTTCCTCCCACAGTCCAAAGATGTGCAGGTTAGGTGGATTGGCCATGCTAAATTGCCCATAGTGTTCAGGCATCTGTAGATTAGGAGGGTTATATGGGTCTGGATGGGATGTTCCAAGGATCGGTGTGGACTTGTTGGGCCGAAGGGCCTGTTTCCACACTGTAGGGGTTCTATGAAAAAAAAATCCCTGGGGTTTCCTCCAGTGTACAACAGACTGCAGGCCCTCCATGGCTTCAATATAGTGGAGCACCCATTATTCCAGATGGAAGCCAAACTTCTTAAATATATTCATTCACAGGACATGGGCATTGCTTGCTAGACCAGCATTTATTTCCCATCCTTAACTGCCCTGAGGGCAGTTAAGAGTCGACCTCATCACTGCAGGTCTTTGCTTGCTCTTCTTTCACCCCAGCTTCTATTTTATTCCACTCTGCGTTGTGTAACATTATGGGTTTTCGGTCTATTAATAGTCCTTGGAGCTGTCTTTGCCAGGTGAGAGTTTGGAACACAATTTGGAGAAGCAGATCAAAGGAAATCTCTCACAACGTTTGCATGTATGACAAATGCTGCAAAATCCTGAGCAAGAGTAAGTGTCAATATTTGCTGTGTTTCAGACCTCACTTCCCATTCTGCAGAATCCTGCTTCTAAACTCATCCAGGCATTCCTGGGATCCTTAAGGAAGGAGAGACTTTATCACGCACCTTGTTTTGTCATCAAGTGAGTGCAAAATTTCATAGAATCTCATTTAAGTGCATTTGAAAAATTTTTGGCTACAGACTATCATTTGATCTTCAGTTTACTTGAGAGGTGGTCCTTAATGAAATTATCTTCGAGCAGGGAAAACTCTGTTCAAATGTCAGTCATTTTCCAGTTCCCCTCACTGCTGGTCCCCCAGGGACCTGGGTACAATTCCACCCTTAGGCAACTGTCTGCATGGAGTTTGCACGTTCTGTCTGTGTCTATGTGGGTTTCCGCCGGGTGCCCCGGTTTCATCCCGCAGTCTAAAGATGTGCAGGTTAGGTGGATTGGCCATGCTAAATTGCCCACAGTGTCCAAGGACATGTAGGTTATGTGCATTAGTCATCGGAAATGCAGGGTTACAGAGATACGGTAGGGGGATGGGTCTGGGTGGGATGCTCTTCGGAGGGTCAGTGTGGACTTGTTGGGCTGAGTGGCCTGTTTCCAAACTGTAGGAATTCTATGGAGGTTTTCAAAATCACGTGGGTCTTTCACAGTGTAATGAACTGGAAGGTTGAGTAACTAGAGGATGCAGGTTTAAGATAATTAGCAAAAGACAGAAGATGGAAGAAATTTTTTTTTAAATGCAGTGAGTTATGCAATCCATGAAAGGGCAATAACAGTACATCCAGCAATAACTTTCAAAAGAGATGTGATAAACATTTGAAAAGTAAAAAAAAATCTAGGGCAATGGGAAAAGAGTGGAGCCATTGTGCAAAATGGATGATTGTGCTAAAGAGCAGGCACAGGCACAATGGTCTCCGTGACGGTGACTTCTACCATTTACATAGTGCCTTTAACATTGGAAAATGTCACAAGGTGGAGTATTACTAAATGATGTTTGCCACTTCTGGGGCTACAAGAACAATCGTATCTTCTGGGGATTTATAGAACAATGATAAATAATTTCTGCCTTGGTTGGTTCTGTTGATCTCTGTACTTTTCTTTTCTAGGGATGACAGTACCTCACGGTCTGTGTTCATTAAGCGTCTGGTTGATGATCGCACTGAGACAGCAATGTCATATTATGAGTTTCTGCTCCATCTGAAGGAACGGGTGTGTAGGTGATGTGCTTTCCCCTAGCCCCCACCAAGTGGAACAATCCAAAGAGGACTGGTGGAAAGTGCTCCCTCAAGCAGCATTGGTCCTTACAAAAAACTGATGTACTCCTTCACCTATTCTGTTGGAATTGCAATATTACTCTATCCAGAGAAGTAAAGAAATAAAATGCTGGAAATGTACGCACAAGAAATCCCTTAGTTTCTGTTCATTGGAAAGACAAATTAGCCCCTCATCCAAACTGCAAGCCCCCTATCAATGGGATAGAACAAAAGTGAAGGAAGGTGAGGAGAACAATAATCATGTCAAGTGTGAAATCTCCAAGCCCATCACCTCCTCAGTAACAGAATGTGACTTGTTTTCATTGTGTCCAAAGAAATTGCTGGAAAGTTGGAATGAGTTGAAACCTGCACAATGTGCTTATAGCTGCTTCTCTGGAAACTGCACTGCTCTGAGTGTTTGGGATTGAGTTTATACATGTTCTGTATTTACATAGCTCTCCTCCACCTCGCTGCAGTTTCCTCAAGAAATAATTCTTTAAGCAGCATGTTCTGCTGTAGTTTCAGCCATGATTTCTGTTTAAATAGATTGTTTGACTGAAGTATGTGGAGGATCAATTTGATTAGATGTTCTTTACTCTTTCCTGTCAAATTGACACTTTGCTGTTTGACTAAAGCAGATTCTGCGATAGGGTGCAGCAAGTAGTGTAAGTCCTGCATAGCCTCCATCTCATAGTAGTCAGTACACTCTTGTCTAGTCCAGTGCTTCCCAAACTTTTTCCCACTATAATCCCATTTTAAAGCTTGAACTTTGTTGAGACCTCCTGGTGAAATCTGAGAGTTTGGGAGAGTGGGATGGGGTAAGCAGCGTGGGTGGGTGAGTGGGCGAAGGTGATGGATGTTGGTGATGAGGAGAGGGCTGTTATGAGAGTTTGGGTTGGGGGGATCAGGAGGAGGGCCCTGTAGCATGTGTGAGCACGAGCTTAGCTGGTCAGAACTCAGCAGGTGCTCCTCAAGACTCACCATCCGAAAGACCTAACTGGTTGCCCCATCCCTACTTTGGGAAAGTCTGAGGCTCCCTCTGATTGTGTTTTCTCCTGTGCTGACCTCTGTGAGCCGTATGCAGTATGGATTTCTGAAACTGCAAGTCAGTGCTGGGAACAGCATCAGCCACTGGACCCTCTGAGCTACTAGGCAGGAATGTTGTACCAGCGTATATCTTACTAAATCCGCTGCTGCTGTACATTCCAATGTTTCTACAGACAGAGGCCATCGTCTGTAGTACTGGGTGGCTCAGTGTAGGAAGGAGATTGAAGCCTGGCATAGTCCAACACCAGTGTTTACCTGCCTGAACAGTACCAAGCCAAGGTGAATGGCCTGCTCCTGTTGTAAATTCTCTGTAAAATCAGAATAGGGAGCTGCCAGGTATTGAACACACAATGCAGGCCCACAATGAGGGGAGTACTGCGCGAAAACTGCCCGATAGGTAGAGTGCTCTTGTGGTGCAGTGGTATTATCCCTACCTCTGAGCAGGGAGGCTGGGCTCAAGCCCCATCTGCTCTAGAGGTGTGTAATACTAAACATGCTGGTTAGAAAGTATCTCTGGCCTGACTTATTCAGAGCAAGTTGGGGCCTCCAGGGTTGGAGTGTATTATTTCCGTCCTCCAACTCCATTTTAATTTAGTTACCTCTGTCATATCTGTGATTATTACACTGCCCCTGGTGGGTAGAGCTTGATGGTTATTCTTTTAATTTGTAACATGAATGGTTCGATGGCAGAAAAGATATCTGCCCTCATTTAGAAGAATTCTTGTGTTGCAGTAGTAGTGTACCTACCTCTGAGCCAGGGGATTCAAGTCCCCTACTCCTGAGGTGTGTAATATGATGTCTAAGCTGGTTGATGTAGAAAGTGTCTAACAATATGTATCTGCCCTACAGATATCAAGTTGAGGTCCTGTCGGTTCTTTTGTTTATTCGTGGGCATCAGTGACTTGCCATTCCTAGTTGCCCTTTGAGAAGGTGGTAGGGAGATGCTTTTTTGAACTGCTCCATACCATGTATTGTAGGTTGACACACAATGCCGTTAGGGACGGAATTCCAGGATTTTGTCCCAGCGACACTGAAGGATCTGTGACATATTTCCAAGTCAGGATGGTAAGTGGCTTGGAGGGGAACTTGCAGAGGGTGGTGTTCCCATGTATCTGCTGCTCTTGTCCTTCTAGATGGAAGTAGGTTTGGAAGGTGCTGTCTAAGGATCTTTGGCGAATTTCTGCTGTGCATCTTGTAGATGGTACACACTGCTGTTACTGAGCATTGGTGGTGGAGGAAATGGATGTTTGTGGACATGGTGCCAGTCAAGCGGGCTGCTTTGTCCTGAATGGTGTCAAGCCTCTTGAGTGTTGTTGGGGCTACACTCATCCAGGCAAGTGGGGAGTATTCCATCACACTCCTGACTTGTGCCTTGAAGATGATGGGCAGGCTTTGGGGAATTAGATATGTTTCTTGCTGCAATATTTGTAGCCTCTGATCTCCTCTAGTAGTCACTGTGTTTAGGTAGTGAGTCCAGCTGAGTTTCTGGTCAGTGGTAACCACATGGATGTTGATAATGGGAAATTCAGTGATGGTAGCACCATTGAATGTCAAGGAGCAGTGGCTAGATTGACCATCGCCAATAAGAAACATTGCTTGGCATTTGTGTATTACTTGCCACTTGTCAGTCCAAGCCTGGATATTGTCTAGATCTTGTTGCATTTGAACATGGACTTTTTCAGTATCTGAGGAGTGGTGAACGGTGCTGAACATTGTGCAATCATTAGCGAACATTCACACTTCTGACCTTGTGATGGTCATAGTCATAGAGTTGTACAGCACTGAAACAGACCCCTCAGTCCAACTCGTCCATGCCAACCAGATATCCTAAATTATTCTAGTCCCATTTGCCAGCATTTGGCCCATATCCCTCTAAACCTTTCCTATTTGTATACCCATCCAGATGTCTTTTAAATGCTGTAATTGTACCAGTCTCCACCACATCCTCTGGCAGCTCATTCCATACACGCACCACCCTATGCATGAAAATGTTGCCCTCTGGTCCCTTTTAAATCTTTTCCCTTTTATCTTAAACCTATGCCCTCTACTTTTAGACTCCCCAATTCCAGAGAAAAGACCTTGGCTATTCACCCTATCCATGCCCCTCAGGATTTTATAAAGATCTATCCAGTCACCCCTGAACCTCCGACGCTCCAGCGAATATAACTCCAGCCTACTCAGCCTCTCCCTTTAGCTCAAACCCTCCAACCTTGGCAACATCCTTGTAAATCTTTTCTGAACCCTTGCAAATTTCACAACATCCTTCCTATAGCAGGGAGGGTGGAATTTCATGCAGTATTCCAAAAGTCGCCTACGAATATCCTGTACAGCCCCAACGTGATCTCGCGAATCCTGTACTCGATGCACTGACCAATAAAGGCAAGCTTATCAAATGCCTTCTTCGCTATCCTATCTACCTGGGACTCCACTTTCAAGGAACTATGAAACAGCTCAAGATAGTTGAGCTGAGGATACAGCCCTGAGTAGCTCCTTCAGAGATGACCTGGAGCTGAGATGACTAACCTCCAACAATGACAACCACCTTCCTATGTGCCAAGTTTGACTCCAACCAGTGGAGAGTTTGCCCCCTGATGCCCATTGATTCCAGTTTTACTCGGGCTTCTTGATGCCACACTTAGTTGAATGCAGCCTTGATGTCAAGGGCTGCAACTCACACCTCACCTCTGGAATTCAGTTCTTTTGTCCATGTTTGAACCAAGAAGGCACAACAATGCCTCTTCTTCCTCAGGTGGCTCAGGAAATTTGACATATAAAGACCCTTCACCAACTTTTACAGATGCACAATTGGAAACATACTGTGCAGGTGCATAACGGCCTGGTTTGGTAACTGCTCTGCCCAGGACCGTAAGAAACTACAAATGATTGTTGACACAG
Organism: Ginglymostoma cirratum; assembly: GCA_024137785.1. NCBI lineage: Eukaryota > Metazoa > Chordata > Chondrichthyes > Orectolobiformes > Ginglymostomatidae > Ginglymostoma > Ginglymostoma cirratum. Next base: position 22,209,800 of record JAHRHZ010000071.1, read on the forward strand.
CCCAGACCATCACAGAAGCCAATCTTCCATCCATGGACTCCATTTACATGGCTCGCTGCTGCAGAAAGGCTGCCAACATCATAAAGACCTGGTAATGTTCTCCTACAACCTCTCTGTCAGGCAGAAGATACAGAGGCTTGAACATACACACGAGCAGGTTAAGGAACAGTTTCTTCCTGGCCTTTGTTAGATTGATGAATGGACTCAAAAGTGCTGATCTTGCCTAGCACATGCCTGTGCAACGTAACCTGCATGCTTCTGTCTGTTTTCTTTTTCACCTTGTGTCCTGCCTGTACCACTTGTAAACAAAACTTTTCACTGTGCTTAGATACGTGTGACGATAAATAAGTCAATCAATCAGGCTGAAATGAGGTCAGGAGCTGACCCTGGCAGCACCCAAACTGAGTATGTGCTACTTGATTGCACTGTTGATAATGCCTTCCATTTACTTTACTGATGGGGCAGTAATTGGCTGGATTGGATTTGTCCTGCTTCCTGTGTATGTAACATGCCTGGGCAATTTTCCACATTGTCAGATAGATGCTAGTGTTGTAACTGTACTGGAACAGCTTTGCTAGGGGAGCAGCAAATTGTGGAGCACAAGTATTCTGTAGTATTGCCAGAATGTTGTCAGGGCTCATCCACTGCCTCCAGCCGTTCCTTGGTCTGTGGACTGAATCAAATTGGCTGAAGACTGGTATCGATAATGCTGAAGGAGGCTGCGATGGATCATCTACTTGGCACTTTTGACTGAAGATTGCTGTGAATGATACAGCCTTATCTTTTGCACTAATGTGTTAATCCCTTCCATCATTTGAGGGTGGGGACATTTGAGGATGGGCGTATTACTATGGTTAATCCACCTAACCTGCACATCTTTTTGGACTGGGAGGAAACCGGAGCACCTGGCAGAAACAAGGGAGAACATGCAAATTCCACACAGGTAGTCACCCAAGGCTGGAATTGAACCCGGGTCCTTGGCATTGTGAGTGGTGCTAACCATTGAGCCATCATGCTGCCCATTGTCTAAACACTGCCACTGTACTGCCCATCCTCTAACCACTGTGCCTTAGTGCGGCCCATACTGACTGGGATTTAATTGTTGACTAACAAAAAACATGGGGCCACTTGCAGTATTTCTTTTTGTGGGATGTGGCTGGCTGTGACATTTGGTGAATGATTGACTACATAGTCCATGAGGCACAAACTCTTAAATCGAGGAAAGTACTGTATACGCTGGATATCTGAAATAAAATCACTCAACTCGAAACATTAACTCGGTAGAACTGCTGAGACTTTGTGCTTATGTTTCTGTTAGCTTTAGCTGAAGAAAACTGGGTATATTGTAATGTCACAGTGTGGAGCTGGAGGAGCACAGCATCGGAGGAGCACAGCATCAGAGGAGCAGGAAAGCTGACGTTTCAGGTCGGGACCCTTCTTCAGACCCTTCCAACTAGTCCATGCTGAGCATAATCCCAAACTAAACTCGTCCCACCTGCATGCTCCTGGCCCATATCCCCCCAAGCCTTTCCTATTCATGTACCTATCCAAATGTGTTTTGAATGTTATAATTGTGCCCGATCCACCACCACCTCAGGGGGTTCATTCCACCTTAAAAATGTGTCCCCTAGTCTTGAAATCCCCCATTCTTGGGAAAAGACAACTATCATTAACTCCCCAAAATCTCCCCACCCCTGGTCTCATTCCATGACCAACCCTCCCTCTCATCCCCACCTCCTTGATCTGTCCGTCTTCTTTCCCACCTATCTGCTCCTCCTACCTCACTGACCAATCCCTGCCACTATCTGCATTCACCTATCACCATCCCATCCACCTTCCCCAGCCCCTCTCATCCCTGCCTCTTTGACCTGTTTGTCTTCTCTCCCAACTATCCGCTCCTCCAACATCACTGATCAATCCCCACCACTGCCTACCTGCTCTCACCTATCACCTTACCACCTACCTTCCCCAGCCCCATCCCTCCTCTCTCTGTTTATTTCAGAGCCCCCTTCACCCTCCCCCATTCCTGAAGAAGGGTCCCGAGCCGAAACATCAACATTCTTGCTCCTCTGATGCTGCCTGGCCTGCAGTGTTCCTCCAGCTCCACGCTGTGTTATTTCTGACTCCAGGATCGGCAGTTCTTACTGTCTCTATATTGTAATGTCAATTTCTTTCTGTGATAATCCCATGTGAACATTTGGTTTGGGAGTAGAAGGGGGCCATTTGACCTCCCCTTTTTTATGTCTCACAGCTAGTATCGGTATATCTTTAACAGGGTGGCATAGTAGAACATCTACAGAGAGCAATGCAACCCAAAGTAAATCAGGAAGTAGCAATATGATATTGCCAGCTTTTATTCTGAATGGGCAACAGAACTCTGTATTTTAATTCCTCCAGTGCAGAAGCAGGCATTTGGTCCAGTGTGTTCATACCAATCGTCTGAAGAACTTCCTGCCCAAACCCACACCTCTACCCTATCCCTGTAATCCTACATTTCCCATAGCCAAATCACCCAATCTGCACATTTTTGGACTATGGGAGGAAACCAGATCACCCGGCGGAAACCCACGCAGATATGGGGAGAACATGCAAACTCCATACAGTCACCCAAGGGTGGAATTGAAACAGGTCCCTGGTGCTGTGAGCCACCATGCCCCCATGTACTGCTCCAATTTGGATCTTCTAGGTTCTTAAGATCTAAAACTTCCTTTCCTAAATCTCTACACCTCTCAGCCTTTAGAATGTTTCTTCAAAAAACACCTCTTTTGACTATAATGTACCTGTGAAGTCTTGTGACGTTTTACTTTGCAAGGTTGTATCATTGGATGTGTTGTGCATTGCGCCATTCAAATCAACTTTCTGAATCACAGTTATCAGCATATAATGACGTGCACCTTGGGGTGCAGTGGTAGTTTCCCTACCTCTAAGGCAGAAGGCTGGTATTCAAGTCCCACTGGGCTCCAGAGGTATCAAAACACGTCTGAACAGATTGAGATTACAGATACCTGTAATGTTCCTTGATGAGTTCTAACAAATCGCAAGTTACAGCACAGAAGCAAGTCATTCAACCATTGTGCCTCTGTCAACTCTTTAGACTCATTGAAAATCTCTTTCAATATGAAATCTGTGTCCTGTAGGTACAGAACTTTCAGGTAGAATCTGAAAACAGCAAACACCAGAAAATCTAAAGTGGAGAATACTGACATCGCACAACAAGAAATACTCCAATGAAACAAAATCAAAAGATTATTGAATATTTATAAATGGAATTGGAATAAAAGGGGAGGAACGTGTGATATGATGAGGTTGTGAAGCAATCTACAATCGATTATATAGAAAGAGAGAACAAATGGGATTGTGTTGAAGGCTAAGGTGATCTTTTAAAACGTGGAAACTCGGGGTGGAGATGGCAAGGCATGACGACCTTTAACAGGCAAAAAAAAACCCTGCAGATGCTGGAACCCAAGGTAGACAAACAGGAGGCTGGAAGAACACAGCGAGCTAGGCAGCATCTGGAGGAAAGGAGATGTTAACGTTTCGGGTATTACACTTCTTCAGGACTTCCGAAACGTTGACTTCTCTTTTCCTCCAGATACTACCGGGCTTGCTGTGTTCTTCCAGCATCCTGTTTGAAGACCTTTAATAGATCTGTCTTCAGATTTATCCAGCAACAATCCCACAGGAATGTACAATCCACCCACAGTTTTATAGAAAGCCTAATAAGGTTCCCTTGCCAAGACCTGTGGTGGTTCCTTTCCTGCTCTCAATTATTCATTGATTTTAATGGGGACGTGGCAACATCAATGGAACCACTGAACTGTAGCAAAAAAATTCAGCTGTCAATGCCCACCCCTTTCTTCCCTGGGATTGGGCCGTCGTGTTGAGGTGTGGGATCCGATTGGTTCTGGCACACCCATTGTTCTATCCGTGCTGCATCCGTGCTGGTTCAGAGTATTGTCACTCATATCCAGTTCAACATCCAAACGCGGGCGATGATTGGTCTTCCCTCCTGGTCATGCCTCCCGAACGTTGTCGAGGTTGGGCTGGTCGTCGAGAAGGAGCAGGCTGATTGGTTCAAACTAGCTGTCAATCGGACCCAGTGGGAAGGGCGTGACTTGCCGCGCGACGGCCCCGCCTCCTCCCCACAGGCCTCGCCCCTTGGAAGGTGACCCCACCCACTTTCCCGGGGCTCCGCTGCTGTCGCTCCGCCCTAGACTCCACCCACTTATCCGTGGCTACGCCCCGCCCAAAACCCCGCCTTCCCACCCTAACCCCGCCTACCCAACTTTAGACCCCACCCCCTCCCCATGGCACCACCGGATCCCCTGGCACCACCCCTACCCTGACCGCACCATCTTACCCCCGACCCAGCCCATCCCTATACCCCACCCATTTCCCTACCCCATTCTTTTTGCCCCACTCCTTTCATAAATACCTCACCCTCACGCCTCCCTTGCCCCATCACTCTCATGTCATTCCAGGCCCTGCCCCCACCCCCTTGTCCCTGATCTCCCCTTGTCCCCATGATTTCATCCATTGCCCAGCCATTACCCCTGGCCCTGCCCACACATCATGACCACATCCACCCCCTGATGCCCATACTTTCTGCTGTAGCCCTGTCCGCGGCCCCGTGGAGAGATAAAAAAAACCAAAGATGCTGGAGTCAGATTCAATAGTGTGGAGCTGGAGGAACACAGCAGGTCAGGCAGCATCAGAGGAGCAGGAGAGTTGACATTTTAGGCCTAGACCCTTCATCAGGACTAGGGAGGGGGAAGGGAGCTGGGAAATAAGTAGAAGGAAGAGGGTTGGGGCTGGGGATGGCAATAAGTGGATGCAGTTAGGGAGTAGTGGGGATTGGTCAGTGGGAAAGGTGGGCCTAATCTATGTTTAGGCACCTGAGGTGGAATACGAGCCCTTGTTCCTCCAGTTTTCATGTGACATCATTGTGGCACTGGAGGAGGCCAGGATGGACATGTCATCCAGGGAGTGGGAGGGGGTGTTAAATGATTAGTGACCGGAAGGCATTGTTGATTATAGTGTACGGAGCACAGGTGTCCCACAAATGATGCCACATGCAAACTGGAGGAACAACACCTCATATTCTGCCTTGGGAGCCTACAGCCTGATGGCCTAAATGTGGAATGCACCAGTTTCAAAATCTCCCCACCCCGGCCTCATCCCATGTTCAACCCTTCCATCTCATTGCCGCCTCCTTGACCTGACACTACGTGTCCATCTTCTTCCCCACCTATCTGCCCCACCCTTCCCACTGACCAATCCCCACTACCCCTACCTGCATCCATTATTCTGCATCCCACCTACTTTCCCCATGCCCCCCCCGTCTATTTATTTCCCAGCTCCCTTCCACCTCCCCAGTGCTGATGAAGGGTCTAGGCCCGAAACGTCGACTCTCCTGCTCCTCTGACGCTGCCTGACCTGCTGCGTTCCTCTAGCTCCACACTATATCGAAAGGACTGCAGATGCTGGAAATAAGGAACAAAAACAGAAACTGCTGGAGGAACTCAGCAAGTCATACAGCATGGAAATAGAGCCCTCATTCAAACTCGTCCATACTGACCAGGTTTCTTTGAAATAGTCCCATTTGCCTGGCATCTTTTAATCTCTACAATTCTGCTTCTAGACAGCACCTCCCACCCAGGGACTCCTTTTACACTTCTCATTGCCGCAGAAAGCCTGCCAACGTCATCAAAGACAGCTTCCATCCCAGTAATGCTCTTCTGTAACCTCTTCCATCAGGCAGAAGATACAGAAGCTTGAACGCACACACCAACAATTCAAGAATAGCTTTTTCCCTGCCCTTATTAGACTGCTGAATGGATTCTCTAGCATGTGATCTTGCCTTGCACACCTCCTGTGCAGTTGTAACCTTGTTTGCCTCATTCTATCTAAGCACCGTATGATCTCTATGTCCTTGTTTGCTATGATCTGCCTGTACTGTTCACAAAGGAAAGCTTTTCACTGTACTCAGGTACACGTGACTACAAGAAATCAAATCAAAAGCAGGGACTCCAAAATCTGAAACAAAAACAGAAATTGCTGGAAATGCTCAGCAAGTCTGGCTGCATCTGTGGAGGGAAATCAGAGTTAACATTTCGGGTCCAGTGACCCTTCCTCAAATCTGATTTGAGTAGAGGTAGCTGATGATTTAAGCGGCCACCTGCCTCTGTGAACCACTGTTGTGTAAAGCAGAACTTGGCTCAACCCTGCTCTCGCTAAAATGGCAAATTGTCTCTCCACAGATTGCTACCAGATTTGCTGAGTATCTGCAGCAATTTCTCATTTGTGTGCCACCTCCCAGCATCGCCCCGCCCCCTGCCAAGACCACGCCTGCGCCCCACCTCGACCCCGCCCCACGAGCAACTCTCCGCCCACTCCACGTGACCCGAGCACGCACCCCGAGCACGCACCCCGCCCACCGCCGCCATAACCCCGCCCCCTGCCGCCCTGGCCCCGCCCCCCCCTCCCCGCGGTTTGTTCTCCGAGGCTTCTCAAGATGGCGGATGCGGGTCAATTCGCGGAAAACGGCGGCTCCGGGGCGGCCACTGACGGTTTCGATGGCGCCTTCTACAACTTCAGCGGCCAAGGAGGGAGCGAGGTTTCATTCGGCGGCGGAGGCGTCGAGGCGAAAAGTGCGGCGGCGGGTGGAGGAGGAGGTGGGGGTGCCGGCGAGGCTGGCGGCCAGGCCACGGGAAGGCTGGGGGACGGGAGCCGGGATCAGCAGCAGGCGGCGACCACGGCTCCTCCACCACCGCCTCCCCCAATGAAGGAAGTGGAAGGATCGAAGATTAACGCGAGCAAGAATGAGGAAGACGAGGGGTGAGTGGCATAGGTGGGGTGGGGACGGAGCAGAGAGAGATGGGGGGTTGTTGGTGTGGGGATGGTGGGATTTTTAATTGAGCGCCGAGGCCTGAGGCCTGCAGTGCTGCTGACCCAGGGTTGACCCTCGGTGTAACCCCCAGGTTCTGACCCTGCACCTTATCCCGGCGCTGAGCCCAGAATAAAGAATTTTTAATTCAATCCCCTCCACCCTCTATTAATCCCCTCTCATTCCAGAAGCTTGATCATTAAAGGGGACTGTTTTTGTTAAAGCAAAGATGTAGCGCTGCACATGCAGCATAATGACCGAAACCTGTATTCCAATAGCGCCCGCGCACGCCCACAAAGTTCTTCGTTTTTCCTGAGCTGTTGCAATTTACTGCAGCCGGTTTGCACCCACCCCCCACCCCAAGAAAAAATCTGTGATCAAATGTGGGGAATTAGAGACAAAATTAAAGCAGAAAGTGCTGGAGAAACTCAGCACGTCTTGCAGCACCTGGCAGAGAGTGAAACTATCAGTGTTCCGAGACCAAGGACTCTCACTGGACTCGAAACGTTATCCTGTTTCTTTCTGCACAGATGCTGTCAGATAATCTGAGTTTTCACCAAAACGTTCTGTATTTGTTTCAGCATCTGCAGTATTTTGCTTTCAATGGACAATTCTTGATAATATTTATTAGGATAACTGAGGCCTGAAACACCCCTGTTTTTCCATGAATACCTGGCAGATGGCTTGTCTTCACCATTGAAAGGAGGCACCTTTGACAGTGTAGCCTTGGTGCTATATTCAAGTTTCAGCCTAGATTTTGGACTCAGGTTCATGACTGGAGTAGGACTTGAGCTTAGAATCTTCTGGCTCGGAGGTGAGCCTGACGAGCTGAGGCAAATAAAGATCTGTAGACACAGTCATGGTTTTTTCTGCTCCATAGATGACAGGCGGTTACCCAGTCATGTAATCCTTGTGACAATATATGAGAGACAATAGTGGAAATGTGTGGTAAAAACAAAAGGGCAATGTTATCAGATCTGAAATCATTCATCTTTTAAAGACTGGTGGCCATACTGTACATCTGCAGCAACTTTCTATTCTTGGTATTTTTTATTAGATCCTTGCAGCACAAGCAAGCTGTTGTGCATGTGCTGGGTCTTGAAAGAGTTATCCAATTTTCCTGTTCCCCCACTTGCCCCTGTAGTTCTATACATTTTCCATTTCAAGTGTTTATCCAGTTCACTTGTGAAAAATTATCCTGAATCTGTCTCAGCTGTTCTTTGTGGCAGTGTGTTCCAGTGTGGTCAGCAAAAATTCTCATCTCCCCTCTGGTTCTTTTGCTGATTATCTTCAATCTGTGTGCTTTGATTACTACCCTTTCTGCCTGTGAAAGCTGTTCTTCCTCCCACTCATTGAAACACCCCTGTAGAGTTTCTTTATGCTCTTTGCTCTAAGGAAAGCCATCCCAACTTCTTTAGTTGAAGTTTTTCCATTATTTTACCATGTTGTGAAATCATCTCTTCTACGTGGAGATGATGTTTCCTTGAACCATTTTTTTGGGTTACACTATAGATTTGGACCGATCTGCTGTGCTGAAGTGCAGACTAAGCTGGTCCATGAGGCAAGCAATGTGATTAATCTATAGCTGGGCCCTGAGTAAAACTGTATAAAGCTTCTTAACAGCTCTGTTAAATAATCATGCATTGAAATGTTTTCCACCTGAAAAGAAATCAGATTTTGTGGGTTTTAGCTACCCAAGAGCCATGCTGGGCGATATATACTTTAAAACTAAATATCACTGCAAGTTTGAGTGGTTACAGTTTGTCATTGTTCATCCCGTTTTGTCAAGACCTAAACTTCTGCATGTGTTCCTCATCCTATAATGCAGTACACAGTTTGTCTGCTTTTATTGATTTACTGTGAACAGCTTAGTTTTGACAAACTTCATGTTCACTTCACTGCAACATATGCCGAAGTTCACAATTCCAGTTATTTTGGTTTGCTGAGGTTTTGTTTTACTCAGTTGCTTGTAGAGTTGCTGTAGCAAAATGCTGACTAATCTATTCTTCAGATTTTGGGTCTAGGTGTGGTGTCTAGGGCACAGTAACTTTCAGAAGCAAATTGTAGAGTCTGTGCTGGGTCATTGCTTGGCACGTTTCTTAAAAAAAAAAAGCCTTCAGTTAGATAATGTTAAACTGTTCAGGTGGTTTCACTGGTTTATTCATATTTTTACCTCATTGATTAGAATAGATCCTTATTCCCAAATGGTTAATAACGTGTATATGTGTACATAATACCATTTCAAAAAGAACTGCGTGTTGTTGAAAACTTACTAAGTGCTGATATTGCAAGGCCAGTTTTGATGTCCCTGCAAGCTAGAATGTTAAAATAGTGTTCCAATTTTGAACTTTTGATTTATTCCGACGTTGTGCAGCTAGTAAATTCAAGGAACGTTTTCATAATTTTTTCTTGTTTATACAGTTCATGGTCTTTGACAGTACTAATTATAGTTATGTTGCTTGGATAGCAGAATTAGATTTTTAGTGCAACAACCCTGAACTATGAAATATCGAAAACAATTTTGCGTAAATATGAAAAAAAATTACCATGCTGTTAGTTTGTCTGTTTTACAACTTTATTCCAACCAGTTGTATTTACAACCTCTGACCTTTCCTAAGTTTTTACAGATTTCACTGATCTGAGTTATTATTTTATACCATATCAGAAGAATCTATAAAAGCATAGCTATTCAGCTTGCTCAATCTTCTGATCACCACCTGAAATTTATAATATTAAATAGCCAAAATAGATTCTCAGGGGAGGCAAGAGTTTTGTACAAAGCTCCTTGATTCTTTGGAGATTGACCAAATTCCAGTGAATTGATTCCAGTGCAATCATTATTCAGCCTTGCGTAGAAAATGCTTCCTGACCCTCCCAGCCCACAGGAAAACATTGTATTCTATGGAGTATTTGATTCTTCCACTCTATCTACATGTCTGTATCAACTTCCATCCACTTTTTATCTGAAAGTAAAGATGCAGTGTCAGCTATTTTGGTTGAGCATCTAATCAATGTAATGCTGTGGCAGATTTACACTTCATTTGACATACTTTAGTTTAAATCTGTTAGGATTTTAAAAACCCTGCCCATCCCCAGTTTGAAATTAGTTTGGTTGTACTAATCTCTCCATTTAGGGAGAACTGGACAAACTTTGCAGAGCCACAAAAACAGTGCACAGTGCTTCGCTTAACTTTTTGGTATACTTTTTTTTGATGGGAGGTTGTCCAGACTGGATCCTTGAGGCCACATACCTACCCAGCAACTCCCAGATGCTTGTTTTATGGGTGACCTGTTAGCGTATGCTTATATGCAGCTCACAATGAACAACCTGGAAGCCCTTAACTGAGAATCTGCTGTAACCTTTGCTGTTTCTGTCCCATCTATTGCATCAATAGACACCATTTTAGAGGTCACATCTTCAGAACTGCAGTTATTCTAATAATGTAAACATGGTCCACAAAGCTTGTAGTACTTCACTAAAGTGTGTTTTGTCATTTAATCAGCTTTATTGATTACCTACTGAATTTCCACTCAACCACTTTCACAATCACACTGATTTGTTATTCCTTTTCTGCCTTCACTGAGAATGATCATTATATCAGGTACATGTGTTTAATGCATCCTAGTCTATTGTGGATTATTTAATTTCTAATGTAGTAAAACTCTTAAGAATTAACACATCTGTTTAATTACCAATTACTTAATTACTCTAAATGATGCCAGTTTATGTATTTTTGACACAATGCTGATGTGAATACAGTTTCAACAGGAAGTGAACACATTTTCTGACTCCTACATTTTGACTTATTCTTGTTGATGACAATCTTGACATGTCCAGTGCATTTTTTTTTGGGTTTATCGTTACAGTTTTCGTGTGATTCCTCTGCATTGGGAACTGGGTCGCACCGGTTGATTTTATTTTGCTGCTCCTTTATGTAGACTTTGTGGGGAAGAGCTGCTGCTTGCTATTTACAGTATTGTCTGATTTTTGAAGGCATTGACAACATGGATGCCCCTTTATTTTCTGCTAAAGGAAGGCAGTTTAAGATAAGGTGGGAAAGTTCAAATCCAGAATTGAGAACACTTGATAAGTGTATTTCAGAGACGGATTGAAGCTGCTGTTCGCCTTGTGGTATTTGCTTTTCTAATAGATTGGAAACCAAGTATTCTTTTATTTTAAAACAAAAAAGTCAGTTTACCTTCCCTTTCAATAAGAACGGAGGTGATGTTATAGTGGTATTGTTGCCAGAGACCCAGGTAAGACTCTGGGGACCTGAGTTCAAGTCCCATTGCAGTGGATGGTGGAATTTGAATTTTAAAAGTCTAATGATAACCTTGAAACCATTAATTATTGTTTGAAAAAAATACACAATCTGGCTCACTTAGATCCTTTACGAAAGAAAATCCACTGAGCTTGCCTCTGGCCTACATATGACTCCAGTCCAGGGACACAATGTGGTTGAGCATTGAGTGCCCACTGAAATGGTCTAGCAAGTCGGTCAGTTGTATTACAGCACTAAAAAGTCTCAAGTAAATGAATGAAATGGGATAGATCAGTTGGTGCGAGCTGGAGCAGAACCAGACGTGCTTAAGAATGAGATGTCAGTCAGGTGAAGCTTCAACATAGGGCTACTTGTGTGCCAAACAGCACAAGCAGTATATGATAGATGGGATTAGCAATTCCTTAACCAGTAGATCTGATCTAAGGTCTAGGCCTGCCACATCCAGTCATGAATGGTGGTGGACAATCATCAACCACCGAAGGCATAGGAAGCTCCAGAAATATCTCCATCCTTGGTGATGGGGAGCCCAGCACATCAGTGCAAAAGATAAAGCAGTGACATTTGCAACTGTTTTTTGCCAGAAGTGCCAAGTGGATTATCTGTCCCCAGTATCACAGATGCCAGTCTTCAGGCAATGTAGTTCATTTCACATGAAACCACATGGCTGAGGATCCTGGATAAGGCTATTGGCTTTAATAACGTTCCGACAATAGCACTGAAAACTTGTGCTCCAGAATTTCCACAGTACAGCCAAACTGTTTCATTACAGATACAACACTGATGTGGAAAATTACCCAGGTTTGTCCTATACACACAAAGTAAGGCAGATCCAGCACTGCCAATTACTGCCCATTGGGGAGGCGATGGCCTAGTGGTATTATTGCTGGACTGTTAATCCAGACAGCAGATGATGTTCTGGGGACCGGGGTTTGAATCCTGCCATGGCAGATGATGGAATTTGATTTCAATAAATATCTGGAATTAAGAGTCTATTGATGACCATGAATCCGTTGCCCATTGTTGGAAAAACCCACCTGGTTCACTAATGTCCTTTTAGGGAAGGAAACTGCCATCCATGTGACTCCAGACCCACAACAATGTGGTTGACTTAACTGCCTTCTGGGCAATTAAGGATGGGCAATAAATGCTGCCTAACTAGCGACACCCTCATCCTGTGAATGAATAAAGAATAAAATCTACCCTCTTTTGTCAGTAAAGTGATGGAAGGTGTCCATCAACAGTGCTATCAAGCAGGACTTGCTTAACGATAATTTGCTCACTGCTCAGTTTGTTCTGCCAGGAATGGTCAACTCCTGACTTCATTACACCCTTGTGAGCATTACGTGAAGAACTGAACTCCAGGGGAGAGGTAGGGGTGACTGTACTTGGTGTCAAGACTGCACTTGAAAGCATGTGGCATCCAAGAGCCCTAGCAAACCTGGAGTCAATGGGAATCGGGAAAAAGTGTTGGTTGGCGCAAAGGAAGATGACTTTGGGTTTTAGTCATTTCAGCTCCAAGTATCTCTGCAGGAGTTGCAAGGCATCTTTAGCTGCTTCACCCATGGCCTCCCCTGCACTGTAAGGGCAGGTGGTGTTTCTCACTGCATGATGTTTGGCTTCATTCGTGACTCTTTGGATTGGTGCAGTCCGTGTCTAAATGCAGCAAGATCTGGCTTGCTTATGACTGTAGGCTGAGATCCTAGAGATCCAGCGCTCTGTTCCCTCCATGGAAATGAGCAAAGTTGAATTCAGTCAGCACTCCCTAACAGTACTGATGACTGTACATACACTCCACCATCTTCTCCAGGACATTTAGGGATGGGCAACAAATACTGAGTGACACCTAGAATGATAAAGTAGGAATTTGTATTTTGGAAAATAATTTGATGTTGCTTAAAGTAACTATTGGAAGCAAATCTACCACTCTTTCTGGACAGGTTGGCGTTTCACTTTTGCCGACATTCCTTTGTCTGAAATAGCCCAGTAAACCACTGAGTTGTGCAGGAGGATTGATGATAATCATAGCCTTGCCAATATCACATCCAGTTTACTGTGCATTCTGTAAAAGCATTTTGCAACCATTGTAAAATATAGAATGAATATGCTGCACCTTGGTTTGATCTTTGCTCTTTTCATGAGTGTTTACTCTGTATAGATTATTTTCAACCTATACACTGTACAAAATGTTTGCTCTATAGTGATAACTTTGTTTTTGTTTAGTTTTAGTGCTTACCACTAAATCTTATGCCGATTTTGGCTATTGGTCGAAGGTGTGGATATTCTGCTAACAGGATGTTTAATGTCTTGCGTCTGATGCCTGGTAAATTTCAAATGGCTTTTATTGTAAATTTCAGACTTCGTCATTAAATCTTGTTGCCCTTATTTTAACTTCAGTGCGTGGAAGGTGCCTCCATCAGGCAGTGAAGTGACGTTCTGCTAGAATAGTAGTAATTGCAGGAAGAACAGGAGGATTCTGGTTCACACCAGCCAATCATTGCAACCCCTTAAGGTGGGAAATCTACCTTGCTGTGAACATATCTCTTTGAGAAAGAAACTAGTTTGAGGACTTAGTTTATACTGACATTTGTGACTGCTGTAAGACGACAGAGCTTACAACAATCCAACTTGATTCCTACAACATTGAGGGATGCAGGGTCGTTGCAGGCTATTCTTCAAAGGCTATTATGGTGCTAAAAGCTGACATCAGTGTTATACCAAGGAATGATATGGCGTTACAGCACGAGATCACTGTGCTTGGTTAATCATGTAACCATACAGTATAGAAGAGGCCCTTTGGCCCATCAAGTCCATCCAGCCAAAAGAAAAATACCCTACTCATATACTCGTCTTACTACTAGTTTTCTGCACTAGGCCTATATTTTTGGATGAACATGAAATATCAGAACATTCAAATACTTTTTTTAAAGGTTGTAATGTTACTTGCCTTAGGATACCCACCCAGGCAATGCAGTCCAAACCTCCACCACTGGCTTAGTAAAAACAATTTTCCTCAAAGCCCTTCTAAAACTCCTATCTTTCAGTTTAAAAGTGTACCCCCTGTCCCTGATCCTTTGACTGAGCTGCTTTCTATTCATCCTATCCAGGCCCCCTCAATGTTTATGCTTCAATCTGGTCTGCCCTCAACCTTCACTGCACCAAAGGAAACAACCTGAGCTCATCCAGTCTCTCTTCATAGCTGAAATACTCCATCCCAGACAACATACTGGTAAATCACCTTTGCACGCTTGAATGACCAAAAGCTTTATGTTGCTGAGATACTGAATTTTTAACTGGTTTCGCCATCCATCACTTGAATTGGCTGGATCACATCATGTGGTTGCACTGCCTTCCCTACATTAAGTGTCTCAACTGGCCCCTATCAAAACCTTTCAGATCCTACTTTTATCAAATACAATAACTTTTTGTGTTTAAGACCTTACGTTTAGCTGCATCTGCTGATGCTTTCCCCTCTGACCACCAGTGCTAAGTGCCTTGTAGCCCACATCACCTCATCTTTGATCGTTAACATTTCTCTCCTGATGCACTTTGTTGAGATCACCCGGTTCATGAGAACCATTTACCTCTAAAAATACAGTTCATCCACTTTCAAATGTGCTGTTTTAGCCACTTTCTTCTTCTCTTTACAACTATCCTCTTTGCTGTTTGCCGTTGCACCAGTTTACATTTCAGCGAACCTCGTGAGTGTACTCCTACGTTTAAGAAAAATCATTAATATACCCAACAAACAGCAAGACCCCTGTGGAACCCAATGGAAACAGACTTACAAGTCACTGACACAACTCTTTATCATCACCCACTGTTCCTTATTCTAAGTGTGCCCTGTATAGCTTTAGCACAACTTCTCTATTCTATGACTCCATTCCAATTGAAATAAAGACGAGCACTCCATTTACCTTTCCTATTACCGACTAAACTTGAATGCTAGCTTTGTGATTCTTTCACGAGGACTCCAAATCCTCCTCTGCTGTAGCCTTCTGCAATGTCTCTCCCTGTTTAAAAAATATTCTGCTTCTATATTCTGCCTATGCTCAAAACCCTCATGTTTTCTTGCATTATATTCCATCTGCCAAATTTTTTTGCCCATTCACTTACCTTTTCTGCTGGTTGGGGTCAATGAGTGAATAGAATTTGGTGATAGATAAGCCTTTCTTGTCAAGCTGAAAATTCTTGATGAAATATGTTTGGGCAGCTTTGCTGTAGTTCTTGGTAGACAAGAGCACAGAGTATACAACTGCCACTAATTAATGATCTCATTCAGAGAGAACCTAGGCTGAATTGCTTTGGGGAAACTGGAAATGAACCAAATTGAAGGCAAGTACCGTTAAGATTGATTTTTGGCAGAATGGGGAGGAGTGCACAGTGTTATTGTTGTAAACTTTACTCTTGAGTCTATGGTATAAATACTGTAGGAATGATTTTTTTTCTGCATGTCCTGTGTTCTGTGAAGGATCTAAGTGATTTGAAAAGAGTTAAAACAAGCCTACAACCAGTTTAAATGTTACTAAATACAGATAATATGATCATATATTATCTCTGGGACTGAAGTATAGAAGAAAATATGGAAAAAGATCCAAAATGATTTAAAATTGAAAGTGGAGATGGGAATAACAAGTAGGGATGGGTAGAGTGGAGTTTGTATGCTGGAGAAAAGATGGCTGTAACTCTGCCACCAGTGGTGGATTGAGGAAAGGCAGACAGAGCCAATGGTTGATTGGAATGAGAAGAGTGCATGGATCCTTAGGGGTAGTGTGGACAAGGAGGGATTTGAATGTGAATTTTGAGGTTGTTAGGCACAAGGGTACTGAACCAGTGGCCAGTATGGTGGGGTGGGATAGGGTTCTCTTGGCAAGTTAAATTTTATATTGGCTGTAATCACAGCTTAGCATGAGCATCCCACTCTGTACCATTTTGTTTTAACTTTTGTTTTCTACTTCCTGAGCCAAAATATTATATTTCATTTCATTCACTAATGCTCCAGTGCTTGTGTGCTGCATGTTATAATTTCCAAATCCGTGCCACGATGCAGATAGCGGTGATTTTTGAGTATTGATAGCAATATTGTAATGTGGAGTATGCAAACTGTTTTGAAAGCCGCTCAAATATTGCAGAGCTATGTATGTACGTAAATCATGCAGACAGACAAAATAGAAGCGGAAGTAGACCATTTGACTCTTTGCGTCTACTCTGCCATTCAATAAGATCATGGCTAATCTGTTTGCGTTACGAATTCCACATTCCCACCTACCCTCAATAACCTTTGATTCTCTTGGCTAACAAAAATCCATCCACGATGCTCAAATCCCACAGGCAAATTAAGCAATTCAAGTTAATTTAGTTAAAGAATGAAATTAAGAAATCACCGTTGCCATTCATTAAAATTACTTGTATTCTTTCACTTTGTTCTGCCTCAGTTTTATTACAGGAGTAAGTTTGGTTCAAATTTCTGATGGAGTTGAGTCAGTTTGGAATGTACTCATTGGAATTTAGAATGAGAGGTAACCTTTTTGAAGCAGGATTCATAGGGTGTTTGAAGAATGTAGATGTGGAAATGTTGTTTCCCTTTGTGAAAGATTCAAGGGCCAGAGTGCACAGTCTCAGAGCAAGGGGTCACCTGTTTAAGGTAGAGGTGAGGAGAAATTTCTCCTGAGGGCATTGAATCTTTGAAACTCTTTATTGCCGAGAACTGTCAAGGTTGGTTCGTTAAGTATATTCCAGGCTAAGATTGATTTTGATTTTCAAATGTTAAGGTAATGGAGGACTATGGGGAAAAGACAGAAAAGTGGAGTTGAGGATCATCAGAGCAGCATGATCTCATTGAATTGTGGACCAGGCTAGACCTCAGTGCTGTGACATCTTGTGGTTTTAAATAAAAGACTGAATCCTAATTTTAATGGCTGATACTCGTGGATTCCGAAAAACTTAAAGTACTCATGCTAAGTAAATGGACTATGAAAAGCTTTGTGACTCTGCAGTCTTTTGTATAGCAGCCAACTGAGTTGTTAATGGCTGCGTTCTTCAGGGGTACTAATACAGTTCACGAGCCATTGTCAATTTGGGACTTACAGTTGTAATTAATCTTGCTGGCTATCAGCTGGCTTCAAGATAGAGAGTCTCATTCTAAGCAAGTTTTGTGTCAGACCCAAAACATTACAAAACAGTGTCAACAGTATGTTAAAGCTGGACTTAACAAAGATCATTTGTAAGTGGTCCCAGGAGCTTGTGCTGGACATGCTAAAACTGCAACTAAAAGATACGTTTGAGATTAAAAATTGACTCCTAATCACTTCAGTAATTTTGTATTGTGGCTTATTGTTGGCCAGTTTGGAAAATCTTCTGTGCACGAGCTTTAAGTGTGGAAATAAACTATGTGTACATGTACTAGAATTGAACCTGGAGGTGAACCAATCTCTGAACATTTCTCAGTGAACTGTGTTAACATATGACCTTTTATTCTTTGGTTGAGTAGGAAGCACAAAGTGAAAGACCAGTTGGACATTAGTAATAACCTCAAGGAAATTTGGAGAAGATGTCTCAAAATGCTATTCATTACGCTAAACTAGAATGTATGTGTTATGCCATGCATTGTCTAGAATTGGCAGAAAAGTTTAAGGTTCCACGCATGGTTCCATGTTAGTTTATGAACCTATGTTCTGAGTATCTCCTCTCCAGACTTGTACATCATTTTGGACGATTGTATGTAATGTGCAATTGAATTGATATTGTCTGCATTCTGTGAGTATAACTGAACAAAGCTTCCATTAATTTTTTTTCAGGCCTACTTGGAGTGGTTTTCACTTGTATGCAGGACATGATCAGTAATGTATCTGAAGATACAACTCCCAAGTTCTTAAACTATTGGGAAAGTGACTGATGCAAGCTTCTTGAAGTGACAGTGACCCATTTTTATTCCTTGCTAAATGATTAGTCCTGTGGAGTTCATATTTGTTGGTAATAAAGCATTGGTAATATTAGCTTGAGATCCAGAACAGATGAAGTACAAAGTGGGTATCCTCCTTATATAGCCACGAGTTGAGGTTACACTGAAATGGCAGTGAAAGAGACTACCAACGTTGGCCATGCTGTCCCAGATCTAAGTTACTATATTTGTACTGGCACTGTCTTTAAAACTGATTTGCCCTTTTTATATTGTCACTGTGCAGGAAGATGTTTGTTGGTGGACTCAGCTGGGAAACAAGCAAGAAAGATTTAAGGGACTACTTTTCTAAATATGGAGAGATTGTAGACTGCGTAATCAAAATGGATCCTGTGACTGGGCGCTCGCGAGGATTTGGGTTTATCCTCTTCAAGGATCCTGAAAGTGTAGACAAGGTAGGATTCTGTGTTCACTGCCAGTTCTTAACCTGACTCTATCCAGGTTAAATGAGGAATCCTAACTACCACTTGAAGTTACTCAATTATGATGCTGCATAAGGTTAAAAATAGGGTTTTGGTTTCCATCTTATTTTCTCTCCCCTTTTTCAGGTCTACTGATGCTAATGTTATTCTTTATCTGGTGGACAGACAAACTGCTCTTGGGTTGCTTCCAAAGCCACTTGAGCCGTGTGACTGTAACATACTGTTTGTTCATCTGATTGGCCATCTTTCTGTTCAAGGAATAAAATTACTTTGATATGATGCATTTTATGCCAGGGCATCCAGATTGCTTCAAGTTCATGATGAACTATAGTGTTTTTTTTGTAGGAAAATATGGCTGCCATTTTGATTGTTTTTGGTTGGACTCTGAAACAATGAGGTGCATGATTGATAATCTGGTTTTGGTGCTGGCTGTGAGAGAAATGATAACTACAATACCAATAGAACTTATTTTGCTTTGGCTACTTGATCTTCAGTGCCTACTTAAACGGGTAGTTTGACAGTTGCTTATCTGAAGAATTGACACCTCTCTAAAATACAGCAGCCCTCAGTGCTTCAATATATTGTTCTAGGTTATGTGCTCAAGTTAGAGTGCAGTGTGAATTCACAACTAAGATGAGACTTTTACAATAGCCTGGCCGGTTTGGAAAATCTTCTGTGCACATGTACTAGAATTGAGCCTGGAGGTGAACCAATCACTGAACATTTCTTAGTGAACTGTGTTAACATATGACCTTTTATTCTTTGGTTGAGTAGGAAGCACAAAGTGAAAGACCAGTTGGACATTAGTAATAACCTCAAGGAAATTTGGAGAAGATGTCTCAAAATGCTATTCATTACGTTAAACTGGAATGTATGTATTATTGGGATTCCTCAGATCAAAACCATCAAGCTGTCCCTCATTGGGTGGAGTGAGATGTGCTAATCTTCATGGTTAACATTGAGTTTACTAGCCTGAATATTAAAATGTTTTGGCTACGAGCAAGCACTTTTTTAAAAAAAAAACTTGCCATTCATTAAGCTAAAATCCAGAGTTAACTCAGATTTCCATGTTGGAAAGATTGCATTCATAATTGAGATTCACAGTGGATATGTGAATGTTGAGAAACAGTTATCTATGTCCTTAATTCCCTGTCCCTTTTGAGTTAATGGTAACATTGAAGAATGAATATACCCCAAGGTAGTAACAGAAATTGCTGTTGTTGAGCTTGCAAATGCATTTTTAAAAAATTTTGCTTGGGAATGTTCGGCCTGGGGTATGTGATGGTCAAAATAATGTCACTTGTTTTGCACTACATGCTGTTCTCTGAACAAAATGGTTTGGGGACCAGATCTCTCAAAGGTTAGTTCCTTTTAAAAAAAGCAAGTTCCTTTCACGAATCATGAGGCTTGGATTGAAGTTTTGTGCAGTTATGCTTGGAATTTCTATTGCATCAATGTGTGATAGAATATACTGATAGTCTAATTGGCATCATCCAAAACTTGAATTTGACTGCTGTGTTGTGATGTGTAGCTTTATGATTTAATCCAGCAATATTTAAGACCAGATGGTCATGACCATAAAGTTAAACATCACAATCTGAAAGTTGCAGTAAGTAATAAATTAGAAATTCGCTTGAATTCATATAGTCTCTTGTATTCTTGAAACGTAGAAGCAGGGTATTCAGATTCAAACATGTTCAGCTATTCTAATAGATCAGGAGTAATTTGTGTCTCATCTTCAGTGACTGTATTGGTTTTATTTGCGTGCTGCTCGATCCTTCTGTCTTGGTGAAGATAGTTTTGAATTTCTGCTTCCTGTTGTGGGAAGGGGTGGGGGAAAAGTCCCCCTTAATTTCGTTCTTAACCAGCTCAGTTGTGGTTTTCAGTTTATGCTTACTTGTTCTGGAATCCCCCACAAGTTTTCCTGTATCTATCAGATTGAATATGATTTTGAGCACCTCTATTAAATTACACCTTGACTAGCTGAGATTCAAAATACAAATTAAAATGTATAATCTGTCCTCGTACTGTAACCCTTTGAGGTTTGATATCATTCCAGATAGTCTAATCTGCACTGTGCCCTTTTCAAGGCCAGTATTTTTTCCTGCAGTGTTTATCAACCAGGGGTTATTTTTGAAATACAGTTGCTGTCAATGTTGCCAAGTGCTGTAGCTAGAATGGCTCGGGTGATGACAGCTTGTTGATCTGTTGCCTGTGAGAGAAATGCTAAAACAGCGCAGCAGATTTTCACTTCCAGCTGGATGATGTGGATGGGGCATTGGTTTAGAAGAAGTGTTGAGTGTGACCAGTACACTGAGCTGACGCTATAAGATAAAATGTTGCAAATCCTAATATTTTGTGATTGTATGTGGATTTATGCTCTCATCTCAAGGTCTCAATACTATTTTTCATGTTCACTCATGTAACGTGAGCATTGCAGGCTGGTCAGCATTTATTGTCTGTCCTAGTTGTCTTTGAGCAGGTAATGGTGAGCTGCCTTCTTGAACTATTGCAGACCCGATGTAGGTCAACTCTCAATGCTGAAAAGGAGGGAATTCCAGGAATTTGAGCCAGCAACACCAAAGGAACTGTGATATACTTCCAAGTCGGGATAGTGAGTGACTTGGGGAAGTTGCAGGTGGTGGTGTTCCCATGTGTCTGCTGCCCTTGTCTTTCTAGAAGGAAGTGGACATGGAAGTTGCTGTCTAAGGATCTTTGGTGAATTTCTGCAGTGGATCTTGTAAATAGTACACACTGTTGAGTGTTAGTAATGGAGGGAATGGATGCTTGTGAATGTGATGCCAAGCAAGTAGGCTGCTCTGTCCTGGATGGTGTTGAGCTCCTTGAGTGTTGTTGGAGCTGCACCCATCTAGGCAAGTTGGGAGTGTTCCATCCCACGTCTGGATTGTGCCTTTTGTCTTGTGACTTATAGATGCTGAACAGGCTTTGAGGAGTCAGGAAGTGAGTTACTCAACCTAGTATTCCTAGCCTCTGACCCGTTCTTATGGTGCTGTTTCTGGTCAATATTGATAGTGGGGGATTCGGCAATTTAGTTTTGTTGAATGTCGAGGCAATGATTGAATTTTTTTTTTGGAGATGATCTCAGTTTGACACTTGTGTAGCATGTCTATTACTTGGCACTTTTCAGCTCAAGCCTGAGTGTTGTTCAGACTGCCTTGATATGTGATAAATTGTGAATGATGCTGAACATTGTGCAACCAATGAACTTCCCTAAGTCTGACCTTAAGATACATACAAAATTGGTTGACTGGTTGGAAAAGGGGTTAAATGGTTGGATATTTTTTGGGCTGAGGAACGTTTGTAGTGAAGTTCCCCAAAAGTCCATATTGGGACTCTTTTCCTGATCGATATTACTGGTATAGACCATGATGTTCAGGGAACAGTTTCAAAGTTTGTGGATGATGCAAAACTTGGAAGCGTTGTAAGTGAGAGGAATTGTTTCTTCACTGATGCTGGGTCAAGATCCTGGAATTTCCTCCCCAAGGGTATTGTAGGTCTAATTGGAGTGCAAGATTGCAGTCGTTCTAGAAGGCAGCTCACCATCAGCTTCTCAAAGGCAACTAGGGACTAGTAACGCTAGCCCAGCCAGCAAAACACATTTCACATGAGTGATTTTTTGTTTAGAAAAGAAAGGGCACTGTAGAACTCCAAAAGAACATAAACAAATTGGTGGGTGGATAGGTAACAGATACAGGGAAGTGATGAATTTTGGTAGGAGGAACATTGTCAGATAATACAACTAAAGGGATAACAATTTTGAAGGGCGTGCTGGAGCAAAGGGACCTGGGTGTACCATTCACAAATCATTGAATTTAGCAGGTCAGGTGGAGAGAACAGTTAATTGTGGCTCAGCGATCGTATTCCTACCTGTTGAGCCAGAAGACCAGGCTTCAAGTCCCACAGTTCGAGAGGCGAGTCATAACATGCTTCAACTGGTTGTGTAAAATATGTACCCTGAGAAACTACTTCATTGATGTACTTTGAAAGGTTTAACTACCAATAGCCATAATTCTGTTTCTGTGACTTCGACCTGCAAAGAACTTTCCCCTGAATCCAGTTTTGATAGGTTCCTTGTTGCCACATGTCCAATGCAGCCATCCTGTCCACCACGGTTGCTTTCCCTTGTCCTCTTGATTTCAGCTCCATTGTCTGTGTTTGAACCAAAGCTAATGAGGTTAGGAGCTGATGGCTAAATGACCAGGTTGCAGAGGAGTAAGTCCTGTTCTATCACATTGCGGATTATGTGTGGACTGAATGGTTGCAATTGGCCAGATTGGATTTGTTCTGTTTTTTGTTTTGTTTAGAGAATGTACCCAGGCCATTTTCCAGATGCTAGTGTGGTAATTGTGCTGGAGCAGTGTACCTGAGGCATGCTTGGTTCTGGAGTGCAAGTCTTCAGTACTGTTGCCAGATTAATGTCAGGAAGCAGCTTTTGCTGTAGTGGGTGTTTGCAGTTGCTTATTTGTATTGCATGAGCTGAGTCGTATCAATTGAAGCCTGGCCTCTGATGCTGGAGACCTCAGGAGGAGGCAGATGACACATTCATTTGGAGCTTTGGCTGAAGATGTTTGCATGCTTTAGCCTTGTCATTTGAACTGATGTGCTTCTCCAACATTGTGGGTCTGGATACATATGAAGCCACTGCCTCGGATGAACTGGTTAATTGTCCGCCACCATTCATGACTGGCTGTGACAGGAATGCAGAGCTTGGATCTGATCTGTCAGTATGGGATCAGTTGACACGCAAGTAGTCCTGGTTGTTACTTCACCGGATTGACTCCTCATTTTTTGGTGCTGCTATTGGCACGCCTACCTATGTTTTCATTGAACTGCTGTTGATTTCCTGGCTTGATGGTAATAGTAGAGTGAGGTAAAACATTATAAGCTGTGATGCACAGGCTTTGGTGAGCTTTGTGTGGATTGGTGTGGTTTCCACTTCCTGAAGCTGCTGCCATGTTTGGACTTCAGAAGCCTGCAAAGAGGCAAAAATATTTAGAGGAACATTGGTGGTCCATATACCAGGCTATCTGTTTACAGGTTGTGCTTAGGGGCGACATAATGTCTCAGTGGTTAGCACCAGGGACCCGGTTCGATTCTACCTTCGGGCGACTGTGTAGAGTTTGCACGTTTTCCCTGCCTCTGCATGGGTTTCCTCCAGGTGCTCTGTTTTCCTCCATTACAGTTGGCCTGGGTTAGGTGCTGTTTGGAGTGTCAGTGTAGGCGTGGTGGGCCAAATGGCCTGCTCCCAGGCTGCAAGGAATCTATGGTTTTTACGAATGCAATTCTGCAGCTGCTGATGTCCCATTGTTTCTCATGGTTGCATTGTCTTAAGCCATTAAATCTGTTCAAAATCTATCCATTCAGCACAGTGGTAGTGCCACATGACGTGTTTGAGGGTATCCTTACTGTGAGGAAGAGGTTGTGTCTCTTGAATGACACTCACTGCAATTGTCACTTGTGATGGCGTCATGGACAGATGCACCTGTGGCAGGTTGTTTGAGGGTGAGGTTGAGTGCAAGGGAGACGGGGCTTTGTGCTGTTGCCCTTTCTGGTTCCTTGGTCAAAGCTAAGTGTTCCATCTGGTTTCATCCCTTTTAATCAGACTTCATAGCTGTTACTTACGTTTGAGTGGTTTGCTTGGGCATTGCTGTAGACCAGGTACGGTGAGGGTAGCAGATGCCTTTCCCTAAAGGATACTGGTAAGCAAGATGACTTTTGAGAACAATGGGCGATGATTTCATGATTGTCGCTAGACTAACTTTTAATTCAAAATTAATTAATTGATTTCAATTCTTGCCATCTGCTGTGGTGAGATTCAAATGCATGTCCCAAGAGCATTAATTTGTGTCTCTGGATTAGTCGTCCAGTGACAAGTCTAAAATGGCAGTACCTCCCCCAGTGTGAACTAATATAAGTAAATTCATTCAAATGAGAACAAGGAAGGGAACAGCACAGCAAAGGAACAGGCCCTGTGGTTCACCAAGACTGTGCCCACACGATGCCTTACTAAAATAAAAACCTCTGTCTCTACATGGTGCCTATCCCTCTATTCCCTGCCTATTTGTATATCTGTCAAGATGCCTCTTAAACGTTGCTACTGTATCCATCTCCTCTGGCAGTGTCTTCCAGGCTCTTGCCACCCTCTGTATAAAAACGAAATTGCCTCTGACGTCTCATTTAAATTTCCCCGTTTTATCTTAAACGTATGTCTCCAAGTAATTCCAAGGCAGCTTTCGGGATACACAACAATGCAGAATTGCCAAGCAGAAACTGATAGCCAAGTTCCGTACACATGAAGACTGCTTCAACCATGATCTTGGGTTCATGTTGCGCCACATGTAACCTCACCATACTGTTATGTGTTTGTAAAATCTTCCTTACTGTTCTGTTTGGACACCATCACCATGATAACTTGTTATGATCTCTCTGCTTTCATTAGTTTGTATAGTTTTGGAATACTTTGGTTAGACCGTCGTCATATGACTCTGATACCTACCATGTTATTCCAGCCATTTGATTTGTCTCCAGCATCATCATCTTTCTTTTTTGTAATTATCTTTCTGCCTTAATTAATCAGATCATAGGTCATCCTTCACTTACTATTCAGCAGGTGACACCTTACTCACACTGGATGCTTTTGATCACCAGCAAAGACTTGCTATTCACCCTGTTGACACACCACTCACATCATTTGTACTATCTTTTGACACTCTTAATTACCTTGCAATGATCTCTCTGCATGTAAATTCTTGCCTGTGCACTTCCCACCGCTTCATCTGATGAAGGAGCAGCGCACAAAGCTTGTGATTTCAAATAAACCTGTTGGACTGTTATTTGGTGTAGTGTAACTTCTGACTTTGTCTGTCCCATTACAACACTGGTGTCTCCATGCCCCAGTAATTGACATTTCTACCCTGGGAAAAAGAGTCCGACTATCCATGCTTTTCATAATTTTGTAAACTTCTATCGGGTCACTCCCATGCTTTTTTCATGTGAAAACAAACCAAATTTGTCCAATCTCTCCTCGTAGCTAATACGCTGCAGACCAGGCAATGTTGTGATAAACTGTTTCCAAAGCCTCAACATCCTCCTTATAGTGTAGCAACAAGAATCATACACAGTATTCCAACTGTGGCCAAACTAAAGTTCTACAGAGCTGCAGCAGAACTGGCCAATTTTTTTATACACCCCGACTGATGAAGGCAAGTATGCTCTTTGTTGTCTTGACCACGTTATCCACTTGTTTTGCCACTTCGAGGGAACTGTGAACCTGTGCAGCTAGATCCCTATGTTGATGCTTCAAAGTGTTCTGCCATTTTACTATATACTTTTGCATTAGATCTTCCAAAATGCGTCACCTTGAATTTGTCTGGATCAGAGTCCATCTGCCATTTCTCTGCCAAAGTCTCCAGCCTATCTATATACTGCTGTATCCTCTGGCAATCCTCCTTGCTATCTACAGCTCTCCCAGTCTGTCATTCACAAATGTACTAGTCAGGCCATCTACATTCTCTTCCAAATTATGGGTGTGTATTATAAACAGCAGTGTTCCCAGCACTGATCCCTGTAGAATACCACTGATTACAGATCTCCAGTCAGATAAACACCTTTCCACTGTTAATCTGTCTTCTGTGACTAAGCCATGACTATCCATCTTACCAGCTCAGCATGGATCCCATCTGGCTTCATCTTTTGTATTGAATTTGAAAGGAAATTACGTGCTGATACATTTGACTATGAAGCCAGGGAAACACTTGTAATCTGTGAAATATTTTGCTTGAGAATAGTATGAAACGGGTGCTGCCATAATAGGTGTGTTAGTAATCTGGATGGTATTTTAAACTGTATACCCCATTCACTTCCGTTGTAATACGTAGGCTTTTAAATGAATTGAAATACATGCCTTTATACTTGACGTGTCTGAGATAACACGTGACTCCCGTCTTTTTCTTACATTTATAAAGCGTTTCACAATCATTGATCGTCCTAAAGTGCTTTTGAGTGCAGTTACCCTTGTAATAGTGGAGCAGCGGCAATCGATATGGAAACAAGAAGATTTCACAGCGAACAGAAGGGCAATGCCAGATAGCCAGTTTCAGTGATGCTCGTTGAGGGATGAATATTGCAGAGAAACTTTTACGTTTATCTGAGAAGCAAGAAGTGGCCCTGTTTTAAGGTTTTGCCTGACAGATGGCATCTGTGGGAGTGCAGAGTTCCCTTAGTCATGCACAGTAATGTAAGATTAGATTTGTTTAATTGTGCTACTGGCTATTGATCATATTGAGATATCTACTCACATCAATTTTAAATAGAATTACCCAGGGTTTAGTCTAAACTAACATGTTGTATTTGTCATCAGGGCATGATACTGAAATAGTAGCATTTGTAATTAGCTCCCAGTTTTGCAGGCTAAACAGGGTTCTGTACATTTGCCTGTCCTGCTGCAGGTCCTGTGATGCTGCTGCTCCTACAATATTATCAGGGTGAATTCTAAACAACTTTGCCATCCTCTCAGTCATATTTCAATCTATGCCTGTCGAATTATCTTGTGACTTGGTGACGATGTTCTCCTTGGTTGTGAGGCTGAGAGATTCAATTAAAGTAGCATTGGAGAGTGTTTTCATGCATTCTGCAACTGATATATACTGTAGACACAGTGCACCAGTAATGGAGCCCAATAGTAGGGAAGGCAAACAAGCCAGCTGTTGTGTTGTGGATTATGTTGAATCTTCTGAGAGCTGTTGCAGTTCTTCTCATCCACTAACAGGTGAATAATCTGCAAACCTAAATCTAGCCTCATTATTGATGGAGAGAGGTTAGGTGGTGACTCACTGGTTGTAGAGATGCTAACCTTTGCTTAGCTCTTGTGGCCAAGGTATTGATGTGTCAACTTATTCATTTTATTTATGACTGCGAAGTGTTGATAGCCCTATTGAACATTAGATCACTTTAAAAATGGCCATTGCCTGGTGTGAATGTTAACTGTGGTCGAAACCTTCTACTGTCCTGCAGCAGCTGGAAGTGGCTGTTTCATTGTTGGAGGATCTATAACTGGATTTGAAGAATTGGAATCCTTGTCAAATAGTCCCATTCCAAGATCTCAAGATGATTAGTTGAAGAGCAAATTAAATAATGAGGCAACCGGAAGACTGAATAGTTTTAGTTAACTGTCAGGCAGCATTAGCTGCTCCAGTCTCATACAGTCTAAATATTTTTTTCTCCTTTATTGGCAATCTTGTGAATTGTCCTATTGAATGCAAACTGAAACACTTTGCCAAATTCTCTTTTTTTAAATAACAACTTCTGATACACTGAGTCAACCATGTAATAGTCTTTAACTTGATTTCTGGGCATCAATATTTGTAACTTTGTTATGTAAAATGTAAATCTGTTCTTTCAGATTAGATGCTTTTTATTGAATGTGTAGATAGGTCTGGTCAGCTGTGTGTTTTTCCATCCATGTACTGAAACAATATGCTTGCCTTGGGGGAAATAAAACATTACTATTTGTTTACCTAATCAAACTTAAAAAAAAATAACCTACATTACTTTGTAACAGCATGTTCTCTACTTTTAAACTCAATATTTGGGCCCCAAGAGGACAAAACTGGTTATGTGAACTGAGTTTGGTTAAACTTAACCTGAAGCTAAATCACAATTTTACTTCATTGCAGTTGTATTTTTAAGCAATTAATTTCAGTAATTGTGTATCTCTGTCACACACACATTGCTAAGAGGTAATTTGTTATAACTTTATTTGAAATGGTTCAATATTAGGGCTTCTAGGCTTTGACTGCTGTTTCATTGTACAAGCGCGTATTGAATCATGTTTAGCCAGTGGCCTTCAAGCTTAAGTTCATACGGCAGGTTTAAAATTTGAAGAGAAAGTTTTAAAGAAAAATAATATTACAGATAGTCAAAAACTACTTTAAATGATTAAAAATATTTCACTTATAAATTTGGGTATTACTTTTCATTATTTCAGTTTTTGGTCATCTGCAGACTGAAGTATGATCCAGTCGATCAATACAGTATAAATTCTTTAACACTCAGGTGCTGAATAAGGAACACAAACTTGATGGGAGAGTTATTGATCCCAAGAAAGCCCAGGCTATGAAGGGTAAGGAGCAAATCAAGAAGATCTTCGTTGGTGGTTTGGACCCTGATTGTCCAGAAGAAAAAGTGAGAGAATATTTTGGAACCTTTGGAGAGGTAAGACCTTGGTTAATTTGAAGGCTTGTAGAATATGTACATATGCCAGTTTATTTGTGTTGTAAATAAGCTTATGTTTGAATGCTGACTAGTCTAGACTGGGGAATCATATTATCATAATATTGCTTACTTCTGTTGAGTGAAGGTTTTAAATGCTGCTTTCTTTGTGTAGTTTTAGTCTAGTTCACATTAATAATCATTCCCCAAATGATTGCCTTGAAGTGCTGTTACTACGGAGTTTTTGTTTACATTGAACTGAGTGGGTTAATTTACCTTTTAAAAGTCCCTATTTCTCCATTCTAAATCTCCTGTTTGCATGTTAAGTTTGGTTGAAGTTTCTCCTCCCAGTGCTTTCAGTTTTGTCATAAGCACAATAATTTTTTTCTGTGGGAAATTAATTTTGGTTGCACTTTATTTGGAATTATCCATTTCCTGATTTTTCCAGAGGATCTTGGCCCTTTTCAGAAGGAAGGGAAGCAGATATATTCAAGAGGTTTTGGAACATTTTAGATATTTTGATTGATTTCTGCTGTTGACAATTAGATTACATGCAAGGGTAACAAAGTTGTTTGTCTTAGAATTTAGGAACATTACTACACATCCATGCCTGAGCAAGATAATTAGGTTTGTTTGTTTATAGATTGAATCTATTGAACTCCCTATGGACACAAAGACCAACAAGAGAAGAGGCTTCTGTTTTATCACATTTAAAGAAGATAATCCAGTGAAGACAATAATGGAAAAGAAATTCCATGATGTTGGAACAAGCAAGGTGGGACACGTTTTACCATTGTGGTGATCGTGTAGGAAATGCTTATACAACCCTGTCAGTCATTTCATAGGTTTCTCATGTCAGGAGGAAGTGAAGGTCCTATGATTATCTATACAATTCCATTCACATTATAACACTTTTTTTTTTACATATTAGACTTGCACTATCTATAAAGCATTGCCTAATTTAAATATCGCTCTTTGTTTATTCCCAAAGGTTGAAATCAAATTGGCCCAACCTAAAGAAGTATACCAGCAGCAGCAATGGGGAGGCCGAGGTGGTTTCACTGGAAGAGGAAGAGGTAGAGGAGGTATAATGTATTGCAATCTTCACCATGGGAAGTTAGCCCAGTACAACTTAGAAGCTCTAAGTTATGATCTCAATTATAGAAACACAATCCTTGTATTGTAACAGATGTGACACAGGATTTATACAAATGACTGCCCTTATGCACGTGTTCATTGTTGAGTGGGTATGAGGAAAATGGTAAAGCCTTGCAGGTGACTTCGTGAAAAATCCAAAGAGTTAACTGAAAGCATGAGATAAAATTGCGTTTTACACTTGAGTTCACAAGACTGGAATTCTGAAATTATTCCCATGAATTGATTTTATAATGCTGTATATGTGTGAAGTTGAACATTGTGCTCGTCAAGGCGATGTTATTAACCAATCTGAAATGGACCATTTGTCCATTTAAGACATTCATATTCATTATTGAGCACCCCTAACTGGTGTACTACAAGTTTGAGAGTAAGATGCTTATTCTTGGCTTCATTTGTGATCCTTTAATCCAGTCTTCTGACTCCACTTGCATGACTAATATCTTCCATTTCGTTGTGGCATCTGAGATTATTTATCAGTCTCTGGCTTGACAGATGAATGCAGCACATGGTAAAATAAAACTGATCCAAAGACCAATGTTTCCTCAAGTTGCGTGCATGCTCCGATGTTCTATGCATGGTGATCGGTGTTGGCATGCCAGTCACGGCATTGACAACCCTTTCCAGAAGTTGCTGCCAGGCACAGGTCTTGGAGACTTGTGCAGCCAGAAAGAAAATTGAAGGAAATAATGCTATGGAGTACGTGTTCTCAATTTGTTTTTGTTCTCTGTTGAACTCTCAGATTTCAGCTGGGGCAGTGGACATGGTTGCCATCCCCTGCTAAGTCAGATTACTGGCCCGTGTTCGCCCTTGTTAACTGTAGTCTTTTGGGGAAAAAGTATGCTGATGATATGGGAGAAAAGCTTGTATTTAAAAGCATTTCATGTCTTTAGACAGCCCCAGATTCTGACTTTCAATTCGTGGAAAGCTTGGGCACTGTAATACGGGCAGGGGTTTCTTACATTGGAAATATTGTATACAACTGCTGGATGAATGGAATCGTATTTGATTTCGTTAATGATTGAGAGGAATTTTGGGCACAACGTGGGGAAAACTGTTGGCTAATCAATTATGTCTCGGTCTGTTATGTGACCCTAATAGGTGGACAGGTCCTTTGGCTGCCTGTTAAGATGATGAATCTTCTGACAGAGACAGTGTGGCTCTACCTCAGTTCTGTTATGGATTTTCGGTTTATACTATCTTCCAGAGTTCTGAGAAGAGCCCAAATCTGCAGTTGTCTTACATGACGTGCAATATGACAGTACCAGCTTGGCTGAAGCACTCTTCCCTTCCCTGGTGGTGTTCATCTACCTAACCCACAGCTATGGCTGAGATTGAGATTAGTGGACCCCTCAAAAGTTGGGATGTGTCCTGAATACATGAAAATTTGACTTGCTCACCTGGCAATTCTGATGAGACCTACTTGATCTGATTTCTTCCAGTTTATTTTTGCATATTAAAGAATATATGCTAGGTTAGGCCATTTGGCCCTTCAGGTCTGCTCCACCATTGAACAAGTTTATGGCTGAACTATCACAGTTCTACATTCTTGTAGTATCACATATTCCTTCCTTCAGTTTGTTTTCAAAAGTCTATCAATTGCTATTTTTAGAATGTTCAACAACTGAATCTAGGATAGGGAATTCCAAAAAGTCTCAGCCCTTCTGAGTGTGAAGAAAATTTTTCCTGTCTTCGTCCTGAATGGCCCTCATCCTAAGGCTGTGAAGCATCCTTCCATCATCAATCCCATCTGGGTCTTTAAGAATTTTATATAAGGCAAAGTTAATGTCAGAAGTTATAACTATGAACAATTTTGAATTGCTGACTGTTTGTGTTTGCCATTTCTAGGACAAAGCCAGACCTGGAGTCAAAGCTACAACAGTAACTATTGGAACCCAAGTTATGGAAATTATAACTATGGCTATAACCAGAATTATGGTGGATATAGTGGCTATGACTACCCAGCATACAACTATGGCTATTATGGTTATGGACAGGGATATGGTGATTATAACAGTAAGTTTCATAGATCAGGAGTTGCTTCACAGTAGTTTGCTTGACAAAATCCAGTAAGTAGTCCCTTAGTCTGTCAATTTGTTGAGTTGTTGGTGTCAGCTAATCTGTAGTGGCAAGTTATTTGCCAGCAAAGGAGAAGCAAAATGGAGAACGACTTGCTTTGTCTTCCAAGCAAGTGATGTACGTGATGTTGGCAGATTTCATTCTGGTAGCGGGTCACAGACCAAACTATAGTATGTATGTGGTTCCGAGAAACCTGAAAAAGGAAGCTGGTGGCAATACCTGCTTTTTATTAAGAAAGAGAATCTGTGGTTTTGCCGAAAAACTTGCTTAAACCTTTCTGACCCGGTTGTCAGTTGCTGAACCTAATGGCTATTATATGTCATTAATTCATTTCCACTTGGACAGAGGTGTTTTTTAAAGAAGAATTCCATGGGTGGCGCAGTGGCTCAGTGGTTAGCACTGCTGCCTCACAGCGCCAGGGACCCAGGTTCGATTCCACCAGGTGACTGCCTGTGTGGAGTTTGCACATTCACCCTGTGTCTGCATGGGTTTCCTCCGGATGCTCCGGTGTCCTCCCACAGTCCAAAGATATGCAGGCTAGGTGGATTGGCCATGCTAAATTGCCCGTAGTGTTCAAGGTATGTGTAGATTAGGGGGCTGGGTCTGGGAGGGTTGGACTTGTTGGGCCAAAGGGCCTGTTTCCACACTGTAGGGATTCTAAGTCATTTCAGTATTACCTTTCACATTCTTGGCACATTTTAAAGAGCCTTACAGCTAATTAGTTATTAGAGTGCAGCCACCAACATTAACAAACTTGCTCTCGATAAAGTTCCACCAACAGCAGTAGTGATCAAAGTATTGGTTGAAGCATATATATTGGCCAGGATTCCAGGGAATATCTAGCTGCTCTTTCAGTAGTTCCTTGGGGTCTTTATCACCCACATCCTGCAGCAAATGAATTCTCAGACTTAGGAGAGAGGGCACCTTTTAGCAATGAGGTATTCCCTCCGTACTGCACAGGATTGTTGGCTTAAATTTCTTGCTCAAGTCACTTGGAGTGGAACTTTAATTGACAGCCTGACTCAAAGATGAGTGCTACCAGTGTAGTTTATACTGGATTTGGCCTAAAACACTGCAGGAGAATCCAATAAGGCATATTGCCCAGGGTTTCTACTCCTCGTATGCAATTCACCATTCCCTTCAGGAGACGTTGGATGAGAACAGAATCGGGATTGGCTGCAAAGCTGCAGGCCGTGAATTGGTTGTGAGGTAGTGAGGGTGTCTGTAGAATTAAAACAACAAGGCATTACTGTCTCTGGGAGAAGGAGTAATAAATTGAGCTTGCTTTTAGACTCAGTATTTAACACTATTATGTCCTGAAAAGTTTATATTAATCCGGGAATCTCCTCTGTTTAGCTTGTCAGTGTACTGTGACATGATGCAATCAAATCATTTGAAAGCGTCCCTCCTTTCCCAAAGTGATCTGCGTTGAGAAACTTTGGGATTTCCTTAATAAGCTTCTCCAAATCCCCAAATAACTGAGTCGGTGATTTTTAAAGATTGTGTCAGAAGAGGATTGCACTGAACGTGGAAATCAGTGGAAACCAATAATAGTGATTGATCACCCTTTCAATGTTGGTCATAAGGCACTTCTGTCAAAGTTGTGTCTTGGGCACCTGTTTAACATCTGAGAGTGTCTCGTTAAGTTGGTTCTTTAGCCTGAGAAAACATCTTGTATGCAGTTGAGTAGTATAACATAACCTCTCAGCGACAGTTCTGCTGAAACTGCTAACCTGCCCTACAAAATAATAGATCAAAGAGACCATTGTTTGGAAAAAATATCTAAAAGCTGAATTCCAATGAAATGTGAGTGTCTGCTGTCAGCACTGCGTTGCTGTTCAAATTGGTTAGAGCACTGCTATGAATAGATCATTTTCAATTTGAATTGAACTAGCAGGCATTCTGAACATTTTAGAACAAAGAAATATTTTTTCTTTCTTGTGTAAACTCCTTACATTTAAAAGAAAGATTTGCTGGTTTGGTTTTAAATAAGTTAGCAAGCTGCATTTCAGCCATGCATCTTTGATCACGAGAATTTCTCTTGAGATTATTGACATAATGAATTGGATGTTGGCGTAAATTCTCAAGATTTATCTAAATGCCCAGGTAAAGTTGAGACTTATTGCATGCATCTTAACAAGAAGGATTAATGAATGGACTTGCATGCCATTCTCACCATGCCCAATGCCAACCAAGAACTTCCACGATGTGGTTCCTGTTACCTAAGCCTACATAGCAATGTCCTGTAAACAGCGATGGGGTAAATGGCTGTTTATGCTTACTGCTGTTGGTTGAAGAAAGAACGCTGCCCAGAGCGCTCAGCTCTTTGAATAACACCATGCAAATTTCTAGATACATTACAGTAGACAGATAAGACCTCGGAATTGCACCTCATTTGGAAGATGGCACCTCGACACTGCAGATTTCTTCTGCATTCTAAGCATCAACCTAGATTTTTTGCTCAAGTCCGAGAAGGTGCTTGGGACCCACGGCCCCCCTGACAGAAGAGGTACGAGTGAAACCGGTTGAGCCAAACTGATACCTCTGAACAAAGGTGTTGGATGAACAGAAGTTTACTTCAAAAGGTAGTCAACAATTTGAGAGTTGACAAATCCTTTTCTTCAACTAATTTTGCTTTCAGGTCAACCAGGCACCTATGGTAAAGCTCCTAGGAGAGGAGGAGGAGGAAGTGGCCAAACTCAGTATAGGCCTTACTAGATGACTTGGCCTTTTCGAAGCTCTCCATGAACAAGGTAAAGCCTATGTCTTGCAGATACTTGAAGAAAATATTTACATTTGAAATTGAAAAGCTAGTTCAACGCTGCTTGGTTTAAAAATGGTTAATTAAATTGCCCTTGCGTTCCATTTACTGTTTTGAAGGCAGCAGAATTTTTATTATGTGTAGGCAAAAAGAAAAATTTCTGGCCACAAATTTGCCTGAAACTTTTAGTCAACTGCTGACCTGAGGATAGATCGTTAGGATCTGTTGTGGAAATTTTTTAAGTGATCAGTTGGAGGTCAGCTGTTCTGGTAAAAATTGTTACACTCTCATTCACTTCTTGTGAGAATTTACAGTCCTTGAAAGTATATTGCTGTTCTGCCATGAAAATACCACTTGCCATCCTGACCTGGAAATATATTGCCATTCCTTCAGTCGGACTGGTGCAAAATCCTGAAACCCTTCCCTGATGGCATTATGAGTGGCCCTACAGCAAATGGACTGCAGTGGTTCAAGAATGCAGCTCACCACCACCTTCTCAAGGGGGAATTACAGATGGACAACAAATGTTTGTCATCCAGTGAAGCCCGCATCCCTTCTGTGCATAAAAACTTTTTAAAAATGGCTTTCATTGGTTGGCTGGGGTGATGAGGATGATCTTTATGGTAGGTTTTAGTGCTGCTGTTGTATGGTGCAGTAAAATTGAATCCTAGTTCGCTAAAAGCTTGAGTCACCTTTTCATTTTTGAATCAACAAATCATGGCATTCTGGCTGCTTTGTACTTGAGGCTTTTTATATAAAGAAAAAGTTTGATTTGCTTTTTGATTTTTCCAATTTGACTGACTTTTCTGATGATAAGTGAAATTTCTAAATGCACTTGGAGCAGTGGAGAAGTGCGAAAGGATCACAACCGAAAGATGAGTGGGGAGGGCAAGAAGAAAAGGGAGAGGTATGAGGGACTAGAAACTTAGCCTCATTCATTGAACATCAGACTTATTGGCATCCCATGACGTTTAAAAATTGGTAACATGCTTCATATTGAATTGCTCATTGTCTATGGAATGTAAGTTTTTTTCTTTGATCGTAATCATATTATATAAAGAATTTCTGCATAAAAATCAAAGCTGTATTGTGGACTTCTGAAATAGGTAATGATTATCAGATTCTAACAGTAATGATAAAGTCACAGAGAGCTTTGGCAGAAGTGAATTGGTATGTGTCACCTTAACTGTTTGCTTCCAGATTGAACTAGCTCTTTAATCTGTTTTGTAATCTAGATTTTTAAATCAATTCTAATTTTATGGTGCAATTATATTGCATTATTGTAAGTATTAAATATGGGTTTAACGTTTTTATTCTCCCATTTAACTCTTTCTTTTGAGCTTTTACATAAATACGTACAGCAG
This sequence comes from Ginglymostoma cirratum, assembly GCA_024137785.1. Classification (NCBI taxonomy): domain Eukaryota; kingdom Metazoa; phylum Chordata; class Chondrichthyes; order Orectolobiformes; family Ginglymostomatidae; genus Ginglymostoma; species Ginglymostoma cirratum. Next base: position 22,245,935 of record JAHRHZ010000071.1, read on the forward strand.
TAAATAGTTTAAGGATAACCTAGACCTATTTGAACGCTTAAATGAGTAAAAGATCTCAGGTAATGTACCATAATGGGTTTTAAGAATATCAGAGCAACAGCCTGATAAGAATTCTACCAGTCTAATTCTGACTTGTACCGTTATGTTTGTACCTGCCAGTGGGAGCTTCATTGCAGGCCATGTCACCATGACCACACGATTCGCACAAGCCTGCACATTGTGGACAGAATTCGAGATGCCCTGTGGTATGGTCTCTTCCAACCTTCTGTCTCACCATAAAGATTAAAGACAGTTTTAAAAAAAACTCTAATTATACACTTTCATTCACGCAGACATTGTTTTTCCTTTTTTAAAAATAAAATTATGTAGCGATATTTTCTTTACAGGCTCAAGTTAAGTGGTAATATAGCCATGACCTCCTGTTTCTTCAATGGATAAAGCCGTTCTTACACATTGTGCTTTCTATTAATAGTGTGTAATTTGATAATGTACTACCAATTGCTAAATAATGCTTGCTTTTTTCTTTCTATAGCACAGTAGTGATGAGTGACTCATGTCTGTAATGTTAATGGACTTGTATATTACAGCATCTGCCGTGTGTGATATATAGTTTGTATTGTAAATGCAGTTGGCTTAACAACTGAAGGCTGGGCCCAAGAGCATGGAGGACTTGGATAATTCCTTGAAGATACTACTAATAAAAAAAAACATAGTTTTGCTCTTCAAATCTGCTAAACACATATTGACAAATAGAGAAAACATGTCTCGGCCAGCCCAGTACTTCACACGGTTAGTGTGTGCTCTTTTATTTAAATAGAAACTTAGATAAAAGCTTAACCTTGCTGTGTTGTTCCTTCTGTTTTCCAGGTGGCAGCAAGTATTGTACCGAGGGAATAAACATCTTTTGAAATCTTTAAGAAGTGAAGAAACCTGTCACAGATTTTGTTTTGCATTATGGGCAGTGTTGGATCTGGTGGACTTTTTTGCGTTTCCTTTGTAATTTTTAAATGCGAGTAATATTTGATGACTGTGATATTTTTTTGTAAAGGAGAAAAAGTTGTTGTGTGAAGTTTTTAAACTAATATAATGTACCACCATTTAGTTTTACTGCTGGTGAGCACATCGTGGATCAGTGTGGCAGATGTAAGGGGAAAATTTTTTTGGTGTATGAGCTCTGTGAAATATTTCCATTTGTAACTCCTCCTGCGTGATTAAATAAAAACCTTTGTACATGTTCATGGCATCACTTTTATTTTAACCCTCCTCCCCTCTCCATCATTAAAATTTATATTACAACAGCATCTGCAAATGAACTACAGTTTAAATGTATAGAATGTGTGATCAGTGCAGGAGATAGGACATTGTCTTTAAATATGATCCATGATCCATCAGCGCATCTGCAGTTGCACCCAACAAATCACTCCACAAGTGTGTGTGAAATACTTAGTTTGTATATGAAATCATCAAAAGTAGTAATCTTTGGAGTAAAGGCAGACTCATTGGAATCCAACATGCAGTGATTTTCTTGTATCCACGGCAATGAGAGTATTTGTGTATTCACTGAAATTAAGATAAATTGTGACTGCTAGTTTGGATTACACTATTCCACATCTGTACAGTTGGGTTGTATTACCTGGTAGGCGAATTTTGAAACCGGATGGGTCAGAAGCCCTTTACGTCAGCGTTTCACAAGGGCCAATTTGTCCCAAATGTCCCAGTAAACATTATTGACATTCATTTGTAATACACGGTGCTTTGTGGGTGTGAACAATGCTGTGTGTGCATGAGAATGTGGTGATTCACCTGTGTGACACTGGCTACAGATAAAATCTTAATTATGTTTGATGGCATTGAGGATATTTTCACAACCAACTGGCATATTTGGAGTTTGATAAATTTACTCCTGTCTTTAGCTGAATTTTTTCACATCATCTTAACAGAAGTTTTGAATGCGATCACTAGGATGGACTCAATATGCACTTCTTACAATAGTGAGGTTTGATTCCAGATTTCTTGGGAGCAGGGTGTCTATGAGACTTCTCTTGGGAAAAATAAGTGACTGTTTTTGCAAGTTTGCACCCGCTTCGTACATTGTACAAAGTACATTGCTTTGAAATCAAAGATAACAAGGTGTAGAGCTGGGTGAACACAGCAGGCCAGGCAGCATCCGAGGAGCAGGAAAGCTGATGTTTTGGGCTTGGGCCTGGGCCTAGGCCAGACCCGAAACATCAGCTTTCCTGCTCCTCGAGTGCTGCCTGGCCTGCTGAGTTCATCCAGTTCTACACCTTCTCTCGGGTTCAGATGTTTGTGCTACACCAGGAAGCCCATTTGCCTGTCGCTGGACATTTTTGGAACAGAAGAAAGCCTGTTAGCCTGTTGTGACAGTGCTCAGCAAAAATAAATTTTTAGTCTTAACAAGTTTCTGGTCTTGCTCTGATTCAAGTGCCTTTTTTTTTAATAATGTGCGTTGAGGGTTTCTGCATCTGCCAACCTTTCATGCAGTTAGTATCCGTTTCCTGCTGTGCAAACATTTCTTAGCTTCCCTTCATTCTTCCACCAAGAATATTTGGACCCCGGAGTGTGCGCAGTAACGTTGGTTTGATGAATGGGTTGGGCGTCGGGTGGATGGGCTGAACGGAGCCGGCGCTGTTCACCTGCAACCTTCAAGGGGGCGGAGCACGTGGCGTCACATACCGGCGGCGTTTCTCGTGATGACAGGTGCTGGGGGCGTGGCAGCGCACGTGCGGCCTTGGCTTATTCTGATTGGTGCAGGGGGTAGCTGCGGGTCACATGACAGTGCGGGTCGGGTGGAGGGAGGAAGATGGCGGCCGTGGTGGATGATGAAGCGAGGCAGCACCAGGAGAGTGGCAAGGAAATGGAGCGGCCGGCTGCAGCAACAGCGCATCTACCACCATCGTCCTGTCCCCCGGTAGCGCCTTTGGCGATGGGACCTGGCGACGTGGAACCGGCTGAGGCCGTTGGAGGAGGCAGGAGGACCGGTGAGCGGAAGACAAGCTTCTCTCCTCCCATCCCCCCCCTCAAATGGATCTCGCTCGCTCCCTCCATCTTCCCTCCCTCCCTTGTTCCATCTTCCCTCCCTCCCTTGTTCCATCTTCCCTCCCTCCCTTGTTCCATCTTCCCTCC
>JAHRHZ010000071.1:22254078-22295590 GCA_024137785.1 Ginglymostoma cirratum
CGGGCCTAAACCCGTCATCAGAAATGGGGGAGGGGAAGAGGGTTCTGAAATAAATAGGGAGAGAGGTTTCAGAACCCTCTTCCCCTCTCCCATTTCTGATGAAGGGTTTAGGCCCGAAACTTCAAGTTTTCCTGCTCCTATGATGCTGCTTGACCTGCTGTGTTCATCCAGCCCCATGCTTGTTATCACAAATTTTATACCTTCCTGATTTATGTGGGACAGTTTGAAGTTGGCCAGTGCTTATATCCCTTTTTATTAGGCATCTGTAATCTTGTAACTCTTCTTGACTTAAATAGACTTGACAGCTGATTTATACATTACCAACAAAATTCACCACTGATTTATTGATGATTCTTAACCTTAATCTGCCATAGCTACCTGTGAAGATTACAAACTGTTGGAGAACATGAACAAACTGACTGGCCTTAAATATCTAGAGATGAAGGAAATTGCTCTTAATATTAACCGCAACCTCAAAGATCTCAATCAGAAATGTGAGTATTTTGGCATTTCATTTTTCAACGGAATAGTTAACTGCCTGTGTAGTTGCTCATTGGTGAATTGGTGCTTGATTATAAAGTTCAATTGCTAATCCCATTTGGCCCCAAGCTCTGGTTTCTTTGTTCTCAGTCAGCCTTGTGGTAAGTAACATTCATAAGAAGTGTGGAACTTCTTTCCTAACAGCATTATGGGAATCCCTGTGCCACAAGGACTGCAGTGGTTCAGAAAGGCAACTCAACGCCACCTCTTCAAGGGCAGTTAGGAAAGGGCAATAAGTGCTTGCTCTGTCACTGAAGCCTGTGACCCCTGAATGATTAAGTTTAAAAAATGTGGAGGCTAATTATTGTGAGCTCTCTAGATTAAGAGCTGCTTGATGCCTCATCTTGCTGTCATGTCCAAATAATATTGAGGTTTATTAACACCTAGGATTGACTGTATCTCTTCAAATGCAATTGAGGCATCATTTGGACAGATGGGGTAATATAAGGGTCTTCATGCTCAAAGTAACTTGTAAGATGAGGTTCCCAATTGCCAATCTCAACGTTGAATTTCTTTGCCTGTGACTTAATTAGTGCTTTAGGTAATGGTGGAACTTGTATAGATCCATTGAAGGTAGAAAGACATGCGCACCTTGTGATATGCCTTGCCAGTAACATGCATAGTAGTGGCCAAATAAGCAAATGGGATAGAATGGTACAGGGATACTGGCAGGGGTACTGTGCATGCATGTTTTGCATACATACCCTGAAAATACTCAGTTTATCGGCAGACAATCTTATAAAATTTATTGTAACTTCATTGTCTTGGAGATTAGTTTTAGGTAGAATTGGATAATTATATATGATATTAATGGTTTCCAAGTGTAATTGTAACCAATTTCTTAATTTTGTTTTGCAATAAATGGTTTATTTTCTTTAATCTGTGGTTGTCTAAAGACAAGTCCAATCCTGAATGCCTCTAAGGTGGTGGTCAGCCGTGTCATTTGACTGCGTCTGCATGCCTTGCTCTGTCTAAATACCCTGTGGTCTGTATGTCCTTGTATGTTATGATCCACCTATTTGCAAAACACAACTTTTCACTGTACTTGGGTACATATGACAACACTAAATCAAATCAAATCAAATCAATGTAGTGTGTCTGGTGTAGGTACTCCTTCAGTGCTGTTGGAAATGGAGTTCTTGGATGTTTAGCAACAACAAAGGAACTGTCGTGACTTGAAGGAGTCTTGCCGGTGTAAATATTCCTGTGCATTTGATGCCCTTGTACTCCTTGATGGTAGAGGTTACGGTTTTGGAAGGTACTGTCAAAGGAGCCTTGTTGAGTTGCTACAGTGCAACCACTGTGTTTTGGCAGTGAAGGATAAAATAAAAATTTATTGTCGTGTACTTTTATGTTTTAAAGAACAGTTCTATAAGTTGTCTCATCACAGCACTGACATGAATGACAGAGGTTATATGTAATAAAAAAAAAGTAATGTTAAAACAAAGTTCAGAACAGTTCAGTTAACAGCACCTGTTCTCGGAGAAAGCTGATTAAGGAACAATGGAAGCCAGGATGAGACTGTGTGCTACTGTGGTCTGTTTGGTTCTGAACTTGCATGCTGATTGAGCGGGACTCACCCAGGGAAGTAGAGAGTATTTTGTACACTCCTGACTAGTGGCTTGTAGATTGTAGCCAGGCTTTGGAATGTGAGGATACATATATTTGCTGCAGTATTCCCAACCTCTAACCTACATCTGTAGTAAGAAAACATGGAATGTCCAGTTAAGTTTCTGGCGGAAGTTAATACTGTTGAATTTCGTGTGGAGTTAATTCGGTTCTCTCTTGTTGAAAATGGCTGTTCTCTGGCTGCTATATGGCAAGGAATATCGATACTACATGTTAGCCCAAGTTGAATGTTGTCACATGGCCCAGGTCTTTCTGCAGATTGCTTCATTACCTGAAGAGTTGGAAATGGGTTAGAACAGTGGCTATCATCAATGAACATCCCCACATCTGGTCTTTATATTGATTATGTAGAGGGAATATTATTGAAACAACCAGAGATCACTGGGTCTGCGTGACTGCTGTGAGGACCTCATGCAATAATGTCCAAGAGCTGAGATGATGGGTCCCTCAGTAAGCACAATCAACTCTTTTTGTTTTTGTGTGCTAGGTATGGCTCCAACCACTGTGCATTTTATCTCCTGATTCCCACTGACTTCGGTTTTATTTCGACTTCTTAATTCTTGGTCAAAGAAAGCCGCTCTGGCCTTGCATCATCTTGTCCCAGTTGGTAATATTCTCACTACCTAAATTAAAATATCAGACGAGCTCTGATCCAGGTCCATGTTTAGACTGATTCTGACCTGCAGTACGAATGGACATAGTACAGAAGGAGATGGTTGTGTCGTGATGTCGACACTGGTCTAGTAATCTGGGCTAAAACTCAACGAGCGTTGGTTCAATTTCCATTGCAGAAGCTATCTTAATTTAAATTCAGTTAATTAATCTTCATTTGAAAGCTAGTCACTGTAATGATTGTGAAACTATCACTTTCATTTTAATAAATGCCCACCTGGTTCATTGATATTCTTTAGGGAAGGAAATCTGCCATTCTTACCTGGGATGGTCTAGATGTGACTCTGGACCTACAGCAATATAGTTGACTCTTAATTGCCTAATAATGTGTATAGTTCAAGGGCAATTAGGGATGGCTAGCACATACCAGCCTTGCCGACATATACACGCATGAGGGGAAGAAAAGAGTGTGTAAATGAGTTGATCGAGTGAGATACTTTCTTTTTTCTCCATTTGGTGGTGTTGAGAGACAAAAGGTATAATGGCTAATAAACTATTGAGTTCTGATCATTCCTCAAACCAGTGTGAGATCTATCTTTCATAAGACCAAATCCAAGAGCCGTATAATGCATTGATCACATAACATCACCTTGTTTGAACGATAGGATTCTTCCCCCAAACTTTAGCACAATAATTTCTAACCTTTAAAGTAGACTGTTTGGAAAACAGTGAGTCTAGGTTTGGAAGCCTTGTCTTTGTTGTCTACCTCCTCCAAATGTCAATGGACTTGAAGCCTGAGAATTGGGACCAGGTAGTTCAGCCCCTTGAGCCTGCCCTGTCATGGCTGATCTCGTCTCGGCCTCAACTTTACTTTCCTGCCACTCTCCTGTAACCCTTTAGTTCATTACTAACTGAAAATATGCCCATCTTGTCCTTAAATTTACGAAATGTCTCGGCATTCACTGTACTCTGAGGAATGAATTAGCTTTATTATCGTGTGTACTCAAATGAGGACAGTGAAAAGTTCATAGTCGCTACATTACAGCACCATCTTAGGCACAAAGGTACCTAGATGCAGATTCCTAAGATCAAATTCTTAGGAAACAAAAAAAATTAGAGAAGTAAAGAAATAAATAGTTCAGCATTATAGGTAGTGAAATCCACAAATTCTTGACCCTTTGAGAGAAGTAATTTCTTCTCATCTGTTTTAAATCTACTACCCCTTATCCTAAAACTATGACCTCTCATTTTTAGGTTGCCCTACATGAGGAAACGTCTGCTTTCAGACCCCTTCAGCATCTTGTATGCCTCAATTACATCTCCTCATTCTTCCAAACTCCAGAGAGTGTAGGTATAAATTGCACAGTCTCTCTTCATACAACAAGTATTCTCAGGAACAGTCTCAAAGCATGTGGTTGACCAATTAACACATCTCCTGTGGTTTCTGTTTTGCAGCGATGGTGTCAAAGGACTGTTGAAGGTCTTGGTGCTGGTGTTACCAGTTTTCAGTAAAGATGTTGAGCACAAATGGACGATTCTAATACAGGGATAGAGGGATCGCTGGGGAAGGTTGTGTTCGGGATTCACAAGTCTGGCCCGTGCACTGGATTTTCTTGTTACAGCATTTTGTGCAACTATGCAAAAGCGGCAGGGCAAAGAAAACATTTGTGTGCCCCTTGAAGTAAAGCTATTCATAATGCAACAATTGGAAACACTCTCATGCTTGAAGCAATCGTATTTTCAACTTTTGATGGTACCTTACCTGTCTTAAAAAATTTCATTTGTGTTCTACACCTGCTTTACACGGAAAACAAAAGTTTTCTGCCGATTTGGATCTTAATTTTTTAAAATGTGTTGAGGAATCCTGAGTGAGTGATTCAAACCTATACAGTGTTTATCTTTCAGATGCCAGTCTACAGCCATATCTTGATCAGATTAATCAAATAGAGGAACAAGTTGCAGCACTGGAACAAGCAGCCTATAGATTGGATGCATACTCCAAGAAGCTAGGTGGGAATTTATGCTCTTGTTTTAGAATATTTACTACTGCAGGTTCCCATGCATTACTCTAGAGAAAGAGTATTAAAATCAAAATGGTATGTTTATTGGGATCATTGTTCTGAAAATGTATTTTGAGAGACCCATTCATCAATGCATGTAAAGATTAAAATTACTCTTAATCCTTGGGCTTGGATGGTCGCTAAATCTGAAGCTATGTCTTGGAGGTCTATGCTGTCTGGTTTATGATCTGAATTGACACTGAGGGTTGATAGATGAATGTGAAAGAAATAGCCTTTTTAGGGAGACCTTGACAATCACTTGGTATTATTTGAAGCAGTGGTATAGACTTCTACTCTGTCCCAGTCACTGTTTGTCGTTTGTCTTTTGTCAACACTCATCCAAAACACTGAACTGACTACTCCTTGAATTACTGTTTCTCGGTGTTCCTGTGACCAAAAAAGCAGCTGACTTATACATCAACATTAATTGTAGGATATGCTATGAGGTGATTCAACAGTGACATCTATATTCCTTTGGTTGATAAAGCAAAATACAGGGTATATTCCAAGTTTTGTATTGAAAAATTTCATGTATCTTACCTTGGATATTGATGCTTCTTTTGGTAGTTGTGTGGCTTTTGTATTCGTTGAACCTGATGTTCCACGTTATGTACTCAGACCTAGCCAAGCTTCTGTCAGCAAACTAACAAAGATATTTGTGTAAATCCATATGACTGAAAAACCAGATCATTGTTGAGGTGTTTTCTATGTAGTGATCTTCGTCTTGATAATTCTAACTGCATTGTTCCATTCTTATTACAGAAGCCAAGTTTAAGAAATTAGAGAAACGATGACTTTGACAGGTTTGAAGATGTCACAAATGATGTACGTTTATCTTTGGATGTATCAGAAGACATTGGAGAAAGAACGGGAGAACTGATAAAACTTGTGGTCATGAAGAGATGATTGGTGGGTTCTTCAGTGACCAGTCTACAAAGATTGAACGGTGGCTGTGTTGTGACAGCCTTTTTCTTCCTTCTTCCTTCCCCCCCCCCACAACCTGACTGTACAGGGAAGTCGATGAACAAAGTAGAGAACTGCCACTTGAGGACAGTAGGAAACCTTTACTGTGCAAACTGCTTAAGAATCCAGCTTGTTAAATTGATTTTTCACAATTTGCATGAATTGTTCCTCTACTGTGACTACTAGGGCAAAGCCACCTGGACTTTTCCCAACAAGAGCATAACAATAAGATAAAGTCCTGCAAGCCATTAATCCATCCTTTCTATGGGCAGAACTTCCAAATCGTATTCAGCGAAGGTTACAGCTAACTATAATCGTATTGGTAAATTAAGAAAAGTGCTTATTGAATAGCATATTCATTCTTAGTAAATGGGTTTACTTGTGATGGTTCATTAATTCTCACTTGAGAGACTTTGTTGAGAGATGCAATTTTTTAAAAAAAAAGTGAACTTGATGTATATATAAAAATAGAAACTATGCAGTGGCATGAATGAAAACATTCAGAGATCATCTGCAAAAGTCCAAAATGCAGTTGGGTGTGAAGAGTAAAAATGATCTTTATTTTGTAAATATTTGCACAGCTTTGCACATCCTGTTCATGACTGCCATTGGGTTAAATCTGTATATAAACTTGGGGTCTGTACTGCTACAATTCTGACAGAGGCCTTATTATCTGCCTTAATAGAACCTTCCATGACATTGTGGTACTAATCGTTTTTGAGGATGAGTTAAAAATTAGGGATTCTAAGATCAATGTCTTGAACTATATAAAACAAACCTTTTTTTTCTCTCTGTGAACTTGCTTTTCTAAATATTCAGTTACCCTGAGAAATGTTGGCACTTCCTTGTATTGATAATCGCTTTCGCTTCCTCTCCCTCCCTGTTTGCTGTTCTAATTTCTGGTATTGATGTTCTCCTACCCTGTCCTAGTACTGTAGCAGTTTCTGGCATTGTTTGGTAACTTGTTCCCTGGTTGACACTTGCAAGTCATTGTCATTGCTAAACCTCATTCCTTTTCAGATTCATGACGGTCGTACCTACCTGCTGCCTGATCAGTGTCTGTGGTTCTATCAGTGAGCCTTTGCAGCCTTTTTGGGTCCTGCCTGAAGTATAACCGCTATATGCTTTTATGTCCTTCCAGAGAGTAAGCTGTTTCCATTTGTCACGGTTCATTTCTGTACAGGAATTCCACATGTTTGGATAGTTTGTTTAATCTGTCTGCTGCGTTGGTGGGCAGTCCATGACAATGATGCACCCAAAGTGAAGAATTGACATTTGCTTAAGAGTCTAGTATGTAATCAGTTGTTTAGTGAAACAGGCCATCTGATCTACAGTGATATCCATCCTCCACACTGATCTCCTCTCCTATCTTTAACTCCTCAACATATCGTTCTGTTCTTTTCCGCTTATGTTTAACTAGCTTCTTAAAGAATTTTTTATAACATCCCCATCTAATTTATTAGTCTTGTCTTTCTGTCTCCCACTTAAGCTCTCATTGGTGCACAGAAGTAGCTCTCTCAGCGTACCTTATCAAATGCCTTCATAATGTTAAAAGCATCTCCTTGCATGAATCTTTCTTAGTAGCAGTCCCAGCCTGTGCAATTTTTCCTACCAGGTATAAACTTGGCTCAAGTAATATCCCAGTAAATCGTTCTGCCCTTTCTCCACTGCTCTAACCATTATCGCTGGCAATTCTGTTAGTTAAGGGTACAGTTTCACCTTTTGTTGCACAGTGCTGTGCTGTCATAACAGATCTGACTTTTAGTAGCCTGGACGTCTAACAGGACTTTTGTTTAACCTTGGGTGGTCAATATATGTACTGTTCATCTTTTGGCAATGGTGATTCAGAAGAATGGTCGTGAATTTGCTGCCTTTTGATCAGTCTCGTACAATAGAATCTTGAGTGCTAATCTGTTTGAGAACATACTTGTCTGTTAGAAAATCCTTTTGTGTACCAGAAACTGAGAACAATAGTTGCAATTGTACTAAAATAAACAATAAACTTCTGAATTTGAAAATTAACTTTTGGCTTTAAGAGCAGTGCGATTTAATGGAGGTCTTTGGTGCTGTATGAAGGTTGTAATGACACTTGCAACCTCGTTAATTGGAACTCTGAATCTGAATTTGACATAGTCTGCTTACTGTTGCACATGTTGCCCTGTGATGCATTGGTCCATGCTTTTGTTTTTACAAGATTCCTTCGTTATCAATTTTGCCATGCCATGCATTAGCTGCAGATAGGAGAGCCGTTTTTGGCTGAGTCGGTGCAGGTCTGTGCTTACCCCCTGGTCTCCACTTTCCTGTGTAACGGCAGAGGTCAACAGTAAAACAGTGCTGTCTGAACTAAATGTGTCCAATTTCTCTAAGCCTCACCTTATCAGACCCTGACCCTGTTACTGTTGTGGCCAGTTAACATCCCATGTGACATGCACATAATAGGTATAAAAGTTGCATGCTGAATGTCCAACCAAAGTAACAAGTAATCTAAGACTGTCCAAACTAGTTAAGGTAGAGAGATTATAATGATTTATCAAGGTGATGGTGTCAAAACAGGACATTAAAGAAGTTTTTACAGATACAGAAGTGTGTTGGGGTCACATGTAGCACAACATGAACCCAAGATCACAGCTGAGGCCATCTTCGTGGGTATGGAACTTGACTATAAGTCTCTGCTTGGCAATTTTGCATTGTTGTGTATCTCAAAGTCTGCCTTGGAAGACACTTACCTGAAGGTTGGAGGCTGAATGTCCTTGACCGCTGAAGTGTTCCCTGACTGTGATTGTTGCGCAGTGTCCATTCATCTGTTGCCGTAGCGTCTGCGTGATCTGCCAATATACCATGCCTTGGGGTATCCTTGCCTGCAGTGTATGAGATAAACAACATTGGCCGAGTCACAAGTATCTGCCATGGGTGGTGTTCCCGCATGTGATAGTAGTGTCCATGGTCGGTGACCTGACATGTCTTGCAGAGGTTGCTATGACAGGGTTATGTGGTGTTGTGGTCGATGTTGTCCTGAAGGCTTCCAGTTCCCAGTCAGGGAACTGTTCAACAGTCAAAGACATTCTGCCTCCGATCTTCAGGTAAGCGTCCTCCAAAGCAACACCTTATTTTTAATTGCTTGTAATTATCTCTCTGCCTCACTTAATTGGATTATAGGTCACCCCTTCGCTTCTTATTCAGCTGTTGACACTTTACTCACACGGTCTAACACTCTTGGCCACTGCAGAAAATTATTATTCAACACTCTATTCATGCCATTTGTATGATCTTTTGATCTCTCTGTCTTTATCTCTGTGCCTATAAATTCTGAGTCTGTGTGCTGTTCTCTCTCACTGTGCCTGATGAGGGGGCTCTGCCCTGAAAGCTTGTGATTTTAAATAAACTTGGACTATAACCTGGAGTCATGTGATGTCTGACTTTGTCCACCCCAGTACAACACTGGCACTTCCACATCATTTCTTCTCCTACCTAAATAACGTTAACGATACATAGTTTGATTGTGGATTTGCACAGATGCTGCTGAAAGGTTTCTGGTGTTGATCATTGTGGTTTGGATCATGCTGTGCCTTACAGATGTTTATAAAATGTTGGCCCATGGAATGGCAACGGGACATCTTTTACTGTGCCGCCCATATGTTGCAATTGATGGAACTGCATGGAACTTGCATTGTCGTGTCTTTTTGTAGCTTTATCAAAGTGGGTATGTTCACAATGACTGTGTCAGCAAGAGTAGCTGATTAGTTGAGTTGTACCATCTGTGTATGTTGCTTATGCATCTACAGCGCGACGGTGCCCACATGGACACCAGGTTAGGATGGTGTACTGCAACTGAAGAATTACCAGTATTTTCAGTAAGGTAGTGAATGCTGTTGTGCAGATTGCAAATCCTTTATCTGAGGAATCTATTTTCTTCAAACCGTGTAACTGATGATTCCACTGAAGTTAGTGTCTTGGATCTGGTCATTGAAGAGAGAGGCACATTGAAAACAAATTTGTTTGTACTAAACGGGTTAAATTGATCAGAAGCTGTGGTTCATTTTCTTGCGGTTGATGCTCTGACAGAAGTCTGTTTATTTGAAGGAACCTGATTTGTGCAGTCTGGTGGTATGACTGGTTACTAGGCTGAGGGAATTCACAAGATAAATCCAGATGGAGTTTGTAGGAAGAAACTATGGACCGCTGCCCATTGGACCAACAAGCAAATTTATCGTTGCATAACTTCAGGATGTTTGTTTTTCCATTACAGATCAACTTTGTAAAATGAGCTCTACAGTCAATGGAGCCAATGTGATCGTCATGCATTTGCCCCCATTTTTTGTTCCATGTCCTTCTGATTTAGTAATTATCTTCAATTTGATGTGCTGCGAAGTTTAATTCCCTGTCTACCACCTTGAATTTCTCGGCAGTCATTTCTGATGAAACTTAAGCAGCTCAGGCTGCTCTAGCCTTTGTGATCATCTGATGGTAGGCCTCAATCTTGTGTAGCTGGTCAGTAGATAGGTTTCGCTGTGTTTAGTTGTGTGCAGCTGATTGAGTTTCTAAGAGACTGGGCCAGTTTTGGTTTTGACCGATACAGTATCGCAAGGTCTACTTGTGATGGTCTTGTTCATGATGTCAGCTAATGCAAACTTCAGGAACATATAGTCAACAGACAGATCCTACCACCATGATGGAGAGGATCCAACTAATAAAATCAATTCATAGTGAAAATATTACTGTGGTTCGTCTTTCACTAAGTGGCATAACAGCCTGTTTTGTTGAGGTGGAATTAGAAATTATACCATACCAACATGACTAAAGCTGTAGCTGTTTTGACGAACAGTGAAATGTAAGTGTAACCAAACAATCCTGATGAAGACTGTAAACCTGAAACATTGACTTTCCTGCTCCTGTGATGCTGCCTGACCTGCTGTGTTCCTCCAGCTCAATGCTGTATCGACTCAGATTCCAGCATCTGCAGTTCTTGCAATCTTCTGGCTACTCACATTGTGCTTTGCAGACTCTTGGAGATCCACTAGATGGTGTTCCAGTCAAACACTTAAGTACAGTGAGTGGTTTTCTAACACAGGAAAAATTCATTAAATAGCCAGTAGGGTATGCTGTAAGAGAATTTGAATTAGAAGATACTGCAAAGGATAATTCATTGATATGCCTGGATAAGGTTGAGAGATGGTAGTATTTTATTTCCTTGCCATCCCCTGTTTCCTTCAGCATAGCTGTAATTAACAATGATTTCATCTGTTCCATGTTATAGTATTGGGAAGCTCTTCGATGTTCGTCATTTGTACTACACTCATTTCCAGTACTCCTTCTGGTGGACCTATTTAAAATCTAATCTTCTGTCGTATTCCACCTCCTCCTTTCTCCTCTGCTACACTGTGTGCTCCCCTGCCCCAGCCCAACTTTCCACCTTCTCACTTCCATTTCTTGTGATTCATTTCAGGATGCTTTCCTGAAATTTACACAAGTTCACCTTGGTTAGAGAGTGTCAAGGTAATGACAAAGCTGTGGGAAGGGCAAGGGGTGGGAAATGTTACTGTTGGATAATGGAAAACCTATCATCCCAGCCCATCCAGTTGTCTACTTCACACATCCTCAATTTGCATGCATCTTGGTTAGATGGAGAACAAGATACCTCTTTTTTTTGGTCTGGAAAACATGCCTGTTGGTTTGGGCATTTCCAACAATCTTTTTTATTGTGGCATCCTTATTTCAGGAAATAATTACCTTGTAAGTGTGGAGGGAAGGTTGATCAGACTAATATCTGGAATGGGTATGAAGTGTTATGAGGAAAGATTGCACAGGCTAGGCTTGTATCTGCTGGAGTTTAGAAGAGTAAGAGATGACTTGACTGTAACATATAGGATCCCGAAACCTTTGGAAAGGGCAGATGCAGGGAGGATATATCAACTTGAAGGAGAATCTAGAATTAAGGGTCACTGTTTAAAAATAAGAGGTTGCACATTTAAGGCAGTTGTTTTTTTTTCCTCTGGTGCCTTTTCAGTCCTACCTTAACAGGCAATGGAATTTGTGGAATTATCTTTGAATATTTTTAAGGCTGAGATAGATTCTCGGTGAGCAACAGGAATGGAAGGTTACCGAGAATTGGCAGGAATGTGCAGCAGCCATGATCTTATTGAATGGCAGATCAGAGACACCCAAGTGGACTGCTCTAGCCCTTAACCCATTGTTCCGGATCATGAAGGTTGTAAAACACTTTTGGAATGGTCCAACCTAGTCTCAAATGTCATCTGTGCCTCACCCCTCCACAAACTTCAACCCAAAGACACTGCAATTCATGGCTTTCAAAGTTTGAACAGGCAGGTGAGTTTTAAGGAGGGCAGGGTATGTAGGAACAGAATTTCAGACCTTCCAGCCATCCACCTGAAAGTGCTCTGTACTGCACTGTCTCCAACCTGAGTTTTGCCTATTATACTTTATTTCAAAAATCCTGCCTTTGTTCTCAGACCTCTCTTATGAGGAGGTGGTGGTGTAGTGGTATTTTCATTGGATTAGTAATCCAGAATCACGGGCTAATGTTCTGGAGATGGGGTTGGGGTTCAAATCCCAACTTGATCGGTGGTGAAATTAGAGTTTAACAAAGGTTTTAACAAAGATCTGTAGCTCAGGTTGTTGGTGAGGTTGTTGACTTGCTCACCGAGTTGGCTTGTTCTTGTCCAGACTTTTCATCGCCGTGCTAGGTGACCTCATCAGTGAGGCCTCTGATGAAACAATGTTGTTCTACTCCACTTGGAATTTATACTGTCTGGTCCGTAATGGTGAGTACTGTCATTTCTGGTTTTGTTCTGTATGGGTTTGTATATGGGGTCTAATTCTATATGTTTGTTGATTGTATTATGGTTTGAGAACCATGCCTCTAGGCATTTCCGTGCATTTCTATGTTTGGCTTGGGCTACTGTGGTTATGTTGCCCCAGTTAAACTGATGGCCTTCATTGTCCAAGTGTACTGATATTAAGGGAAAGCTCGTTGTGTAATTTTGCTGCTAGCTGATGTTTGTGCATTCCGATGGCTAGTTCAACAAAAATTGGACAATAAAATGGCAACAATGTCATCACTGCCAATTGTCATTAAAATCCATCAGGTTCGCTAATTTTCTTCCCTAAAGGACATCTGCCATCTTTACTTGGTCTGGCCTACATGTGACTCCAAATGCTCAGCAACGTGGCTGAGACTGAACTGTCCTTGGGGCAATTGGGAATGGGCAATAATGGTAGCACCCACCTCCCATGAAAGAGTGGGTTAAAAAAATCCTGTGGTTTCCAGCTGTTCTCTTGATTCTCTGAGTCATATCACTGCTGTCTTCTGGAATTTTTCTACGTGACTTACCTCTGGCTTGCCAATGCAGTTACTATTTCAAAACCCTTCTGTTGAACTGTGCTCCTGATTGTAATCAATGCTTATCGATGAGCTGTGTATCTCCTCTGTGATAGTATCCATCACAAATATTCAGAAGTGCTGTGTGTAAATTAATATTGCTTTTTGCCTATATGAACAAATAGTGCACAGCGTCAAAAATTTAGAACCATCCACAGACACTAATTTATTGGTTTGAGCTTCATCTAGGTTCATGACAAAGGCACAAGAAAATTTCTTCCAGATTTTCTTGTTTCTGTGGATGTGTGAAAGTAATGGAATTGATAGAACATTAATTTAAGTGTTATTACACAAAATAATTGTGTATCAATCACTATGTCTTGAGCAAAGAAAAATCTTGCCTAATGAGCCTTGATTCACTTTGAGAATCTTATGAGATGAAGTTCTGAGACTTTTCCAATAACCTTTATTAAAGAATATTTTGTTTCTTGGTGAGCAGAATGGTTAAACTAGATGCTTCCCAGAGGTGAATATTTTGAGTCCAGATGATCCAAGATGGGAACCGATGACTGAGAAAGAGACCAGGAAGGGCAAAATGTCGGTGAGTGCACAGATTCCAGTCCCCACCTTGTGAATCTGGAGATCTTTAACCCCTGTCTAAATGTATTTGGCATGACAGTAACCTAATATCTTGTCTGCAGAACAGACATTCTAATATTGTAGCACCTCCTCGCTACTACAGTATCAAAAGACATCTGCTGAACTTTTGGAAACAGACCAATACCTGCAACCTTCTCTTTTGGAACGGGAACTTCTACCAAAGTACTATCCCTGGAGTTAAGCTGGCTATTATTTGCAGTAGTGAAATGAATTAAGCCATGAATTGCACACATTATTGCTGAGGTTTCTCCCCCACAGGCAGTCCACATGGTTGATTCCACTGCGATGTCACTGCAGTATT
Source organism: Ginglymostoma cirratum (assembly GCA_024137785.1). Lineage (NCBI taxonomy): Eukaryota > Metazoa > Chordata > Chondrichthyes > Orectolobiformes > Ginglymostomatidae > Ginglymostoma > Ginglymostoma cirratum. The sequence goes on from JAHRHZ010000071.1 coordinate 22,268,180, forward strand.
GTGACATCTCTAAGAGACCAGAATTCCTTTTCAGTCAATGAAATGGAAGTTGCCTTCCTAGCAGTGAGATATCAATATTTATAGTCATGTGAATGAATGTAATGGCATCAGGACCATAGCATGTTATTGAGCACTTATTTTGCCAAGAAAGGATCCCAGATTCTGTGGTATGGTAGTGCAGTGTGGAATATTTGATTTCTTTTTTGCTGAGATTATGTTGTTCTGAAAGTTGAGGTTGTCGCTGTTTGGATGCTTAAATATCGCCCGTTTATCTAGAACTGCATTTATTAATAAAAGGCTCGTGTTTAATGTAGATTTGTTGGGTATTTTTCCCATTTGACCACCTCCCATTGTGTCCCCACATGCCCCACTACTTGGCATGCACGTGGTGGGGGAGTGCACTTAACCAATAAGCTGATTCTTGACTCTCAGCTTACTTTTTTAAACCTACTGTCAATGTTATTATACCCAAAACGTGTTAGAGAATGATTTAAGCTGCCTGCTCTTTTCAATCTCCTGCTACTTCAGGCTGTGCTAAACTTGGAATTTCAGCTTCTGATGAATGGCTTCATTATCAGAAGGTTAACTATGAATTGGTAATATTCAGACTTGGAGAAATTGTATCGCAAGATGTCAGAGCTTTTAGTTACCATGGACTGCCAGTGTTCATTTTTTTCCCCTCCAATTGTGGGATCTAAGTGTCGCTGCTGCTGGGGAGATTCTGGTGAGCCCCCACCTTGAACCACTGCAGACCACACACGTTTGGGTAGCAAGAAGCCAGTAGTGCACGTGCAAATCAATTTGCAAGTACTTTCCGTACGGTTGATGGGTATGGGAGTTTGAGGGTGTGCTGGAATTTGAGTGGATTTCTGATTCACTGATCAGTTGCATAGTGCAGCTACTTATTTAATCAGCATTTACAGTTATTGAGTTTGCTTTATTTTGGGGTGTGTAATTTTGGTGCAATGAGATTACAACAATTCAGATCAAGTCTGTTTATACCACTTGATAGCACCCTTCTAGAAAACCAATCTTGATCCACAGCTTTCCTGTTTTGGCTCTGAATGCCCACCCATGTTGGCTGAGGTGGTTTCAGTTTAAGCAGCCCATATGGAGGACTGCATCTCTGGTGCTGGTCCAGAGCACATGTTCACGTGGTATTCGTGTGGTATTTCAACCTACCTCCTGAACTGAAGGTGAGATTGTTACTGACAGAAAGGGGGTGACTTATACACAGTAGAGATCTATGATCTTACCATTTGTCAGAAACAGATGCGTGAAACCCTTGCCCCTCTCTCAAAAGGCATATTGCCTTATTTGCTGCTGCGTTCAGGTGCCTGGGGAGTTGGCCAAGAATTCACTGCGAGTTTGATACAAACTGCTTCAGTGCATTCAGGTTGACGGTTGTACAGTGGGATCCCTGAATCAGCATGCTGTTTGTTTAATATTTAATGTCAAATTTAATATTTAATAATCAAGAATTTTTTGGTGGTAATTGGGAGTGGAGATAAAATGAAGTCGACGACTACTTGTTGCTTTATACGCAATCTGTGGAATTTTGGAAGTTTCTCTCTTGTGTTTTAGGAGGCCTTGCAATGTTCCTGTTTATGAAAGAGATTTTTCAAAGAGGTGCCCCTGATGAGACACTAGCGCCAGACATATTTTGGGATAATCTTTACTGGAGACTAAATGTTCACAGGGATGGCCGCATAGATGCTCTGGAACTAGTGCATGCTTTAGAAGATGTTCCACAGGTACAGTGCTATTAAATGTGAGGGCAGTGCCTTAATTAAAATATCTGTATGTTATACCACAAACTGTGTATTACTCAAGTAAAGATGCAGTTCCATATTTTGCAGTCAGAATTTTTGTTGCGTACTATCGCACCTGGAAGTTATGAACAGGATGCGATCATTCAAATCCTTGAGCCTGATCTACTATTTAATGTAGTCCTTGCTGATCTGTATGTTGTGGCCATAAAAATCCGTCTGCTTCAGATGCAAAACATTTCATGGAACTTGCATCAAATACTGTTGAAAGCATTCCTCATCACTACCATCTTTTGCATGCAGTGTTCCCTAAATTATTTCCTGAATGGCCTGGCATTGATCTAAGACCATAAGAGATAAGAGCAGAATTAGGCCATTTGGCCCATTCAGTTCTGTTCTGTTGTCCCATCAAAAGTTTCTTTCTAACCACTCAGTCAATTCCTATTCAAAAAAAAATTTAATATTGCAATTACTGCTGGTGATAAAAGTTTGGATAATATAGTTGTGCTGAATTTTATAATTGCTCAATTTAAAAAACAGAAAATTACCATCACCTGCTATATTTGGAATTTAAAGCTGGACACAGTGCTCAGATTTAATTTGGTGACCAACCTCTAGTAGCACAGTGCAGTCCTTCAGTGTTTATTAGGTAACACCGCTGCTGAAACACATGCTCCTTGGTGTCAGCAAGCTCAACCTTTATACTAACTGGTTAACAAGGTGTTTACACTCTAGCTGGAAAAGCTGTGCCTAAATTATGAGGCATACTTTGATGCACAGAATTTTTGATTTAAGTTGATTAGCACCTCTTGGGATTGGGAACTATCCTCATTGTTAACAAGCATTTGATTGATAGTGTTGCCCGGTGAAATCTCTGGTGTAACTTGTGTTGCATCCATACCTTGGCATAAACCATTCTCCTCTTCACAGCACTATGAGCTCCAAAATGGGTAGGGTAAGCAGGATTTACTCCAACTAAAATGGTACATGAATGTGTGTTCTTAGTACCAGTCTGATCGGCTGTTCAGTCAAATAGCCCCTGAGCTAGGAGGAGACCACATTGCTACTAGCAACATGCTTCCTGCAGCCAGAAGCTGTGCACAATGATGGTGGAATCTCCAATTTCTTTCTCTCACCTGGCTGACTGGGAATTTCTCCCACTCCTACTGCTCACCCTTTGCATGAGTAGGATAGATTTACAGCTTGATAATCCCCTGGGCCATCAAGTCATTTTAAGGGGCTTGACAGTAAATGCTGAGAGGATGCTTCCCCCTCATGGGAGGGTCGAGGACCACAGGGCATGGTGTCAGAATAAAGGGTGTCAGTTTGTGACTGAAATAAGGAAGAGTTTCTTCTCTGAGAGTTGAGTCATTGGGAATTTTTATCACAGAGAGCTGTGAGGGCAGTGTCCTTGTGTAGATTTAAGGTTGAGATTGATTCTTGATTAGTAGGGGAATCAAGGTTATGAGGCAAAGGCAGGAAAGTGAATGTGAGGAATCAGCTATGATTCACGGATGGTGGAGCAGGTGCAAGGGGCCGAACAGCCTAATCTTATTCCTGTTTCATATAGCCTTTAAGTCCTGGAGTGTACAGAGGCTTCCCTCGCATAAACTAGAAGAGTTGTAACTATTCAAAAAATAAATGCCTTCTCCCTTATTTGAGAGAAAATATTTAATTTGCCTAGGCAAAATACTGTATGAAATGTTTGCAATTTGAAAAATAAAGTTGATATCGCACATCATATCAAGACCAAAATGGAGGTCTGTTATTATCACACTTTTCCCCACTTCCTGTATATAAATCTATCGATGACCAGAATAAATAGTCTTTTTCTGTTTATTTCCCGTACCTATCTAGAAGAAATTAATTGTGTTTAATGAATTATTTTTCCCTTTTTTTCCCAAATAAAATGACTGTTACAGAGAGAATCGAAAACTAAAGACTTTGAGGCGTTCCGGAAATACCTTGAGAGGAACAACAAGAAACTATTGCTGGGTTTTGGAAAAGTCACAAAGAGCAGACGTGGTAAGTCAGTGCTGACCTCAAGTGTGCTTTTTTTTAAACTACTAGACTGTGACTGCTGACAGTTTTACTGATTCCAAGCAAGCAACTTTAGAAATTTACCTATCAATGGACGTTAAGCACGTGTGGGAACTGGATGTGTAGGTATCGGGGTTGAACTAAAGACCATCATTTTTATGGGGTTAGGTCAGAGTACAAGGTCTTAGTCTTGTTGCTGTTTACTGAGGCTCTCCTGCGAGAATGTTTTGGAGGATATTGTATCCTGTTTGAATGAGCTCAATCCATGTGGCAAACTGTGATTGTCCAATAAATAACCATGGAAGCTGCCAGATTGATGTAAAATCTCGGACAACACGGTGTAGAGCTGGATGAACACAGCAGGCCAAGCAGCATCAGAGGAGCAGGAAAGCTGACGTTTCGGGTCGAAACCCTTCTTCAGAAAAAATGTAAAATCCCAGCTAGTTCAACAATGTCCTGGCTTACATTGGTTCCACATTCAGTGGTTGATTCTTAATGCCCCATCAGAATCAGAGATGTGCATTTATCCAATCTAGTATTATTACTGGGCAAGTTAAATCCACACTGAAATCTAGCTTGATGGATCATAATTTATTTTTGGTTTTAATGAGGTAGTCGCTCACTGAAACATAGGCAGACATTGTAACAGATTTGGCTTCAACAATGAAATCAAACTTTATTATGCAAAAGAAATGAAGATAAAATGGAATAAACCAAGCTATTTACATGGAACACAAATTTAAAGATCTCAAAAAACATGGTAAAAATATAATCAGATTAGTCCAAGAGCACAACTTCATTGTAGTAGGAGAGAAATCCCTTCTCTATCCCACATAGCATTTGACTTAGCTGTGGACTCCATTCCCATTGAGAATTTGATAGCCTATTGTTTGATTTGTCATGCAACTGAGCATAAACTTTGTCTGCTTCAAACAACCTCCTCAGAGTTTTAACCAACCAATTCTGGCCTGAAACTTTTACTAAACTCCTTACACTAAAGGAATCTATTTTCAATTAGAGTCATTGAGATATACAGCACAGAAACAGACTTTTTGGTCCAACTTGTCCATGCCGACCAGATATCCTAAATAAATCTACTCCCATTTGCCAGCATTTGGCCTATATCCATTTAAACCGTTCCTATTCATATACCCATCCAGATGCCTTTTAAATGTTGTAATTGTACCAGCCTCCACTACTGCTTCTGGCAGCTCATTTCCATATGTGCACCACCCTCTGTGTGAAAAAGTCGCCCCTTAGGTCCCTCTCACCTTAAACCTATGCCCTCTAGTTTTGAACTCCCCCACAATACAGTTATACCAAACACTAGTGAGGCCACATGTGAAGTTTTGGTCTCCTCATTTAAGAAAAGATGTAAAATGTGTGCGAAACAATTCTGCCAAAGTTCACTCGACTGATATTCGGGTTGAGGATGTTATGAGGAGAGGTTGGGCCTGTATCGATTAGAGCATAAATAGGAACAAGAGTAGGCTATTTGGCTTCTCAAAGTCCACCTGGCCATTAAACAAGATCAAGGCTGATCTGTCCCAGGCCTCATCTCCTCTGTTTCGCCTGCTCCTCCTAGATGAACAAACAACAGTACAATACAGAAACAGGCCCTTCCCACCAAACCGCAACAACGCATGAAATCTTCCTCAACTAAAAGCCATTTGCTTCTATGTGGTCCTTATCTCAGTTTTCCCTGCCAGTCAGATGTTAGATTTCTGATATTTTACAGATTTATCTACTTCCTCTTCCAACTCATTCAGTGACCTAGACTCGTCAACCCTCTGGGATAGAGAATTCCACGCATTCACTAATCACTGAGAAGAAATTCCTTCACATCTTAGTTTTAAAGTCTTTTCCTTATTCTGTAACTAAACCCTCTATTCAAGATGTCCCTGGCTAGTGGAAAATGTTTTCTCAACATTTGCCCTGTCAGAATCTTGTATGTTTCAGTCGGGTCACTCCTCATTCTTCTACACTGTTAACAAATAAAGGCCTAACCTGTTTAGCTATTCTTGATAATCAAGCCTGTATCATCCCAGGAATCATCCTCGTGAATCTCCTTTGAACTGCTTCCAATGCCAGTACATCCTTTGTTAAATATGGGGACCGAAACTTGACACACTGTTCCTGGTCTGGCCTCACCAACTCCCTGTACAGTGTTAACAAGACTTCCCTGTTTTTAAACTCCAGTCCTTTAGCAGTATAAGCAAGAATTCCACTTGCCGCTTTAGTTACTTGTTGTACCTGCATGCTAACTTGTGCAGAAGAATATCTAGGTCCCGCTGTGCTGCATTTTATTTGTGGAGACTCTTTCCATTCAAATAATAGTCTCACTTTTGATTCTTCCTACCAAAGTGCACAGCCTGGCACTTTGCTCAATTCAACTCCATCTGCCAAGCTTTTGCTCACTCACTGAACCTATCTATAATCCGTTGTGTCCTCGTCACAGCATGCCCACATGTACTGTTTTGTATAATCTGCAAATTTGGACACATTACAGTCTGCACCCTCCTCCAAGTCATTAACGTAGATAGTAAATAATTGATGCTTGAGGGATAATCATTGTGGCACTTCATTAGTTTTGTCTTTTAAGCTAGAAAAGAACCTATTGATCCCAGCTCCCTCCTTCATGTGTTAACTAATCTCAATTCAAGCTACTGCATTACCCTCAATGCCATGAGCTTCTGTGCAGTTATCCTTTGGAGTTTAGAAGAATGAGACAATTGTGTTGAAACAATATCCTCAGGGGTCTTGACAGGGTGGATGGTGAAAACATGCTTCCTCTTATGGGAGAGACTGTAGCTAGATGACCCACTGTAAAAATTAGGACTCTCCTATTTTAGACAGAAGAGTATGAACATTTTCCCTGAGGGTTGAGTGTCTTTGCAACTATCCCAGAATATTGGAGCAGGCTCATTTAGTAATTCCATGGCAGGGGTAGATTCTTGACTAATAAGGGAGTATGTGGTTTTTTTGAATTGGTGGGAACGTGGAATTGAGGCCATAATCAAATCAGATGTGAAGTAGTGGAGTAGGCTAGATGGGCCAAATGGCCTGCTTCTAATTCATTTGTTCATATTACCTGCATGCAAGTTGGTTTGTAGAACCTTCCCTCTGTCTACGGTCTTTCAAAGGAGCTTTAAGTTCTAATGCAAGGTCATGAACTTGAAACGTTCTTTTGTCACAGATGCTGCCTGATTTCAATATTTTTACAATTTTCTGGTTTTCTTTTGGTTTCCAACATTTTGGAAGCATTTCGCTTTGATTCTTTCGATGCAGTACAATTACTATGAATTAGGAGCCAGAAATTCAAAGCAGATCAGGCAGCACCTGGAAAGAAACACGAGAGTATTTACAGCATTTTCTGTTTTTAGTTCTGATGTCAAGCATCTGCAGTATTTTAATTTTCCATTCATATTTGTGTGTTTAGGGAACATAAGCAAATGGAGGATTATGCACCTCATGGGAAGACTGCATGTCAGTCTTAATCTTTTCCATGCAAACAGAATTCTTACTCAGTAAGTCAGTTCAAGTTGTGCAAAAAACATTTGTTAAAATAAATCATAATTTCACAAAGATGAGTTGCAAGCTTAAGACCATCCTTTTTTTTTTTAATTCATTTGTGGGACAAGGATATTGCTAGTTGGCCTCATTTATTGCCTTTCCCTAGTTGCCCTTGAGAAGTTAGTGGTGAACTGCTGTAGTTCATGTGCTGTAGGGTAACCCACAGTGTCTTTAGGGAGAGAATTTCAGGATTGTTACCCAGTGACGTTGAAGGAACGGCGATATGTCACCAAGTCAGGATGGTGAGTGGGTGGGGGAGTGGTGGGGGAACTTGCAGGTGCTGGTGTTAGCATGTGTCTGCTGCCGTTGTCCTTCTAGGTAGAAGTGGTCATGGGTTTGGAAGGTGCTGTTTAAGGATCTTTCAGTAATTTCTGCAGTGCATTTTGTAAATAGTACACACTGCTGTTACTGAGTGTCAGTGGTGGAGGGAGTGGATGTTTGTGGATGTGGGTCCACAATCAAGTGGGTTGCTTTGTACTGGATGGTGTAAAACTTGAGTGTTATTGGGACTGCACCCATCCAGGCAAGTGGGGAGTGTGCCATCACACTCCTGATTTATGTCTGTAGATGGTGGACAGGCTTCAGAGAGTCAATGGGAATTAGTCACCGCAGTATTCCTGTTGTATTCACTGTGTTTACATGGAAAGTCCAGTTGAGTTTCTGTCAATGGTAACCCCAAGGGTATTGATAGTGGGGGATTCAGTGATGGTAACACACTGAATGTCAAGGGGCAGTGGTTAGATCATCTATTATTGATGATGGCCATAGTCTGACATCTGTGTGGCACAAATGTTACTTGTCAGCCCAAGCCTGGATATTGTCCAGATCTTGTTGCATTTAGACATGAACTGCTTCAGTATCTGAGGAGTTGCGAATGGTGCTGAACGTTGTTAGATAATTAGCGAATGTCCCCATTTATGACCTTGTGAAGGAGGGAAGGTCATTTCTGGAGTTCCCTCCCTAAACTTTTGACCTGCCTCTTCCTCAAGGCATTTTAAAACTCCTTTGTTTCCTCAGGTTTTTGATCAGATGGCCTGAAATGTCCTGTGTGGCTTGACATCAGATTTTTGAGTAATGCTGTTAAGTGCCTTGTAATGTTCTGTTACTTAAGGTAGTAGGTAAAGGAAAGCTGCTGGTCAACAGACGTTTGGGAACCGGAATGAGACGATCATCTTTGCTTAATGAAATCTTCAAACCATCGAAGGAGTGAGGTGGATTTGAGTTCAAGAGATGATGCCGTATATGATTGGTATCTTTCAGATCTTCAGGATGTTCCAAACTGCTTCACAGCCAATAAATTACAGCAGAAATTGTACTTCTAGATATTTTCTACTCAACCTGTTTGGTGATGTTGTCACACACCCCTGGGGACTTGGGGACACAACCATTGAACTTCTAAAATAGTGCAGATGCTATTTGTGCACAGCACCAAGATAATGACCAATTTAATCTGTTATTGTACTTGTTGTGATGCACATTGGCCAGGATATTGGGAGAATGGCCCTATATACTTTGGACAGTGGCCTCGGATCTTTACATTACAAAAGCACAATTGCATACAGTTCTGGTCACCACACTACCAGAAGGATATAAATGCTTTGGAGAGTGTATGGTAAAGGTTTACCATGGTATTCATAGAATGTGGAAGCAGGCCATTCAGCCCATCGAGTCTACACTGAACCTCTGAAGAGCATCCCACCCAGACCCAGTCACTAACCCTATCCCTGTAACCCTGCATTTCCAATGGCTAATCCACCTAGCCTGCACATGCCTGAACACTATGGGCAATTTAGCTTGGCCAAACCATCTAACCTGCATATCTTTGGATTGTGGGAGGAAACTGGAACACCCGGAGGAAACCCACGCTAAGACCGGGAGAATGTGCAAACTCCACACAGACAGTTGCTCAAGGGTGGGTTTGAACCCAGGTTCCTGGCACTGTGAGGCATCAGTGCTAACCACTGAGCTGCTGTGCCGCCCCTAATTGTGTCTCTGAATTAATACCACTGGGCCGTTGCTTTCCCTTATCGATGTTGTCTGATATGGGGATTTTAGCTAGGTGGAAAGGTTGGATAGATGGGGTTTGTTTTCACTGGAACGCAGGAGATTGAGAGGTGACCTAATAGAAGTTTATAAGATTGTGAATGGCATGGATAGAGTGGAAAGTATGAGGTTTATTCCCTAGGGTGCAGGGATCAATTACTAGGGGACACAGGTTCAAGGTGCAGTGGTGGGGAGCAGTTTAAAAGAAATATGCGAGGCATATTTTTCACAGGATGGTGAGAGCCTGGAACGTGCTCCCAGAGGAGATGGTGGAAGCAGACACAATAGCAGGAACACCTGGACGAATACATGAACAGGAAGGGAATAGAGGGATACGGATGCTGTAAGTGAAGACAGTTTTAGTATGGAAGGGCAAAATTTGGTTGGTGCAGGCTTGGGGAGCTGAAGGGCCTATTCCTGTGCTGTATTGGCCTCTGTTCATGTTCACCAATTGTGAATCCTTAAATGCTGCGTTATGTTTAATAAATATTAAATGTTTTGATGTTTCTGTGTGCTAATTTATGTATTTACAAAAGGAATTCAGGTGCCAAGAAACCAAATACTGCTCTTTCTATTGTTACAATTTATCAGCTTGGACCCAAATGATTATATGGATATGGATTGGAATGAATGGCGGAAGATCTACATAACAACTGTGGAGGACAACATGCGAACTATGATTGACATCTGGAGATATAACAGTGTGCGTAGAGTATCCAAAACTAATTCTCTGGCTTTACACTGCATTCCTGGATAAATACCTCAAGGTGGAAAGCCTGCATTTTATGCAGCAAATTGTCTTTTAACTTCATCTCAAAATAATTTTTAGGGCACTTGAACTGTTTTGATATCTAGTGATGCTTTATGTAGGGTTAGTCAGCGATGACATAATAAAATCAAATGTGCTCGAAAAAATATCACTAAAGCCACCAAAATGTTCACACACTGAAAATGGAAGCCAATAGGAACAAATGGATCAGGATTGTTTTCTTTTTACTGCGCAATTAGTTAGAAAAAGGAGTCAAAAACTGCCTACTGTCTTATGAGATATGTTGCAAGAAAGGGTGTGATTAATCTGTGGAACTCAGCCTCCACAAACTTTTCTAGCAATAACTCATTGAGTGTCTTTAAGACAGAATTAGATTGGTTCTTGACTGGTAAGGGTATCAAGGGTTCGGGGAGGAGGCAGAAGAATGGGATTGACAAACATATCAGCTGTGATCGAATGGCAGAGCAAGCTCAATATGCTGAATGGCCTAATTATGTTCCTATGTCTTATGGTCTAAAGACTTCAGGAGGGTGTAAAACTTGGATGAGGTTTGAGCGTGTGAATGTTGCTGTCACTTAAACATTGTTGTCGATACAGACGTTGCTGTTGGTTTTCTTCTTTCCTAAAATATGCTGTGAATTCCATGGACACAGACATGAAAACACAAGTTGTCCCATTCTGGAAGCTCTGTACTGTACCCTGGTGAATATTTGCATGCAACACTTTGCAATTTTTAACTTATTCTTTTTGTTTTTGGAAGGGTTGTGGAAGTACCAATAAAGTTTATCCAGGAAATTTGCATTACTGCCGTAATGACATGTTTCCCCCTCTTGCGTTACTTCCATAATCTCTGTAGATCTTTTCCATTAATGATGACATAACTAATTGTGAGGAATTCTTGGAGAATGAGGAACCGGAGAAGTGGTGGGGCCACCTTATAGCAGGAGGCACAGCTGGAGGTGTTTCACGAACAGTGACTGCCCCATTTGATCGGCTCAGGGTGTTGATGCAGGTAGGATTGCTCGTTGCCAGTGGGACTGCGATTTAAAATCTGCCATTTCGGCTTTCCAAGCGATTAATCAGCTTTATTAGCCTCCAATTCTGAATTATTTTCTTGTATCTAAACTTCCAGAGTACCCACACTTCTCTGTTTATCATGATGTGCAGTTATGTTACAGGGATTCAGCCACAGGTAGAGGTGCAGGTCTTCTAAATATTTGCTTGACTTCATATGAGGGAGAGGTATTGAAGATCAATTAAAATGCAGCAATATTAAGCATAAGAGAGCTTAATGTCATTCTAATATTTAAGGCTTTGTGCACTTGTTAGCTTTGCTAAAGAGTGAGTACAGATGTGATGGATCAGTTGGCCTCGTTCTGTGCTGTACCATCCTACGAAGAAGGAAGAGACTACTCTGTGACTTGGCCCTGTTTTCCCCCGCTCCCTTAAGCTTGGGAACAATGAATGAAAGACAAAATGTATTTAAACTAGGTAACAACTGCTAACTCCAAGATGCTGAGGCATTTGGTTGAAGATTCCCAGGTGCACTGTTCAGGATGTGTATATTGAATAACAGCAATATTTGAGTTGTTAGGGGTGCGGGTGCAGATACAGAACAAACAGTCTGATAAGCTTGTTTGAATTACCTGTTTTAATTCTATTTTCTTTTACGGTTCCCTCAATAATTAAAGGAAATAAGGCAAACATTTTATACTGGCCTCCCATGTTCTGGAGCCTGAAACTAACAAGTAATTTATTTATCTTTGGTTTGGGCAATTAGAATTGCCTGAATTCCCATCAATACAAGCATGCTACCAATTTAGATATATTTGAAAAGAAAAATGGCTCTTTCTACAGAGTTTATAAGCATTGCCTCTCAGACCCACTGTAACAGACCTCTCCAGCAGTTCCAAGACCCTTGGCCTTCACTTTTCTGGAGAAGAGAGCCCCAACCTGTTCAATCCTTATCATAACCTGTCATGATATCATCCCCTTCCTTGTGTTTATTTGAAATGAACAAGGGATGGGTAGACATTTGATATTCTGCACTGAGAGTGTTCCAGTATTAAACGCACCGATATTAAGTTGTACTGTCTCAAGGATTGTGAAACTAGAAACCTTTTGCCAGACGAATACAAAAATGAAATATCAACATTTTTTGTATTTAGTCTGTGCCCTTCGATGTTTTCCTAGATACATTTTCCTACATTGCTGCATCGGTAGCCAGCTGTTGCTAGTGGAAATGATTATTTTCAGTTGCTAGTCAGCACCAGCTAATTGACCTGGAATTAAAATAGAATTGATTGTTTTTACTGTTTTCTTCAGATTTATTCCACACGGCAAAATAAGATGAAGGTTTCTAGTGGCCTGAAAACAATGATCAGGGAAGGAGGTGTAAGTTCAATGTGGAGAGGGAATCTAACTAACATTATCAAAATTGGTCCTGAGCTAGCATTCAAGTTCATGGCTTATGAAGAGGTATGTATTATGAAAGAATTCCAGCGTTTTGTTGTCGCCATGGGTTGCAATTTGTTTGAGATGTTAAATAATGAATTATTGGATGCAATTTAAATGCACTCGGAGACTGTCAGAAACTAGAGCCTGATGCAGTGGTCCAGTGAAGTTCAGTGCAAGCTCATCTTTCATCTGGGGACAGTGCAGCTTCTAGGTCTCAGCATCGTGTTCAATAACTTCAGGGAAAAAAAAAGGTGGACGTCAGAAACGTAAACAGAAATTGCTGGAGAGACTTCAGACCTCTGAAGAACGGTCACTGGACCCGAAACATTGACTCTTCTTTCTCTCCACAGATGCTGTCAGACCTGCTGAGTTTCTCCAGCAATTTCTGTTTTAATGTCAATAACTTCAATGGCTGATTACTTCCTTCCATGAGTTTTACCCACCCCACACTCTGGTACTGTTATATCACGTGTTGCTTTCATCGTAGCCTACCCATTGTCTCCTGGTCTTAGCTCTCATTATCACTTATTCAGCTTCTCTTCAGTCCTGGTTTACTATCTACAATCCCGCTGTTGACCAACCCCTTTCAAATGTGTGTCTGTCTGTCTGGACTCCATCTCTGCCTATCCACTCACCTCTTTTCCCCCACCGCTACTTCTGCCCTCACACCCTCCAACCCTGTCTTAAATACCACTTTTTCTGAGATGCTATCAGTTCTATTGAAGAGTCACCAGACTTGTCATGCTGTGTTCTCTGTCCACAGATGCTGCCATACCTGCTGAGTTTCTCCAGCAATTTCTGCTTTTGTTTTAGACCTTCCACATTTGCGGTTCTTTGTTTTAATTTAGTATCTGAAACTATCAAGCTCTTTTTAACCGTCAAGTTTCCAGACTTCATTGCAATTTTATCCTAACCTGAGGGAGGGATCTTGTGGTAGAATTACAGTGCCACCTAACTCTCGGCCAGAAGGTCCAGGTTCAATTCCCACCTACCACAGAGGCGTCTTATAACATATCTTGGTTTTTGTTAAGCCCTGACTTGAGGTGGAGCTTAGCTGTCACCCTCTAAGTTGAGTGAGAACTCAAAAGTTGTCCCTGTCTTAAATTATTGTCTAGCATCTTAAATTATTGTCTAGCCTCTTGATATTACAGGAAGGCTCGATTTATGAAGGCTAGTACTTACAAGCACAATCCTATATGTGGTTGTAATTTTAAAGACCTGATCTATGAATGTTTCCTGTACTAGGGAACAGCTGCTTTATGTTGTCTTGTATTGGGTTCCGAATTATACACAATTCAGCTTGCAGGCAGATGCCAGAACGGTACCCATTCACAACCCAGGAACTGTCTATTTGTGTGGCCACACAATTACATAAATGGCACACGGACTCCCAAAAACTTCAAGACCATTGCCAGCAGGCCATGTTTATAGAATGAGTCAAGATATTTTGGTTTTGAAGGGATTGAGTAGGTCACAAGCCTACTGTTTTAGAATCTGGACGATGAATGATTTATGGTATGATTGTATTAGTCGTTTATTGCTGTTATTGGATTTGACTCGGAGCAGTGCTGGGGGTGATCCATGGGTACAGTATGTTTCCACATCTGAGGGTGCAGCCGTTACACCTTGGTGTCATTTTAAAAGTGCCTAATCCAAAATCTGTTGAACTTTCATCTGATTGGCTCAAACATTATTTGTAAAAGTTGTAATGTTTTCAGCATATACAAAAGGCAGGAGTTGGTTACTTCCTCAGTTCTGACTTGATGACTTCTTCTCTACTCAAAGGCCAGAAGTGAAGTATTTAAAAATAGTGGTTAATTCAAAGACTTCTCTCGATTGGTGCACTCAGAGCTGGCCTAAACCTTTCTGGGGGTGGGTGGAATGGATGCAGAATACAGATTTGTCAAACTGTACAAAACATCATTCAGACCATCTACTTTTGAAATAACGACATTACTATTCCATTTGTTTTGTTACATTATTGGGAAATAAACAAGTCGTTATAGAACGAAGATTCTAAAGCACCAAGTCCGAGAGCTAGTTTTGTCTCTAATAAGTAGAAGGGGGCAATGAACTGGAAAGAAAATCCTGTATATAAGCTGATTGGCGGAGGCTTGATAGATGGCATGATTTTCATTTGATTTTGGATCTGATGTTTTGAAAAGTAGCACATGGTGATTTTAAGGTTCTGAGCAAACATTTCCTTGAGATTTCTGAAATGTATTTGCAGCTCAAGACTCTAGTAGTGGATGAACCAGAAAATTTGGGAATGAAGGAAAGATTTCTTGCAGGCTCAATGGCTGGTGCATTCTCTCAAACAGCCACTTATCCAGTTGAGGTATGAAAAAACCCATCATGTTAAATGCTTTCTCAATGCCAACCTTTGTGGATGGGGACAGTTCTTTGCATTAATTCAGAAAAGGTCGATGGAATATCATATTTTTAAAAAAAACTTAACAGAACTCCTCCCTGTTACTTTGTCAGGTTTCCACCTCTTTAATAGCTACCATCAAATAAATACATCCAACACACTTTGTTATTTCAGGAATACTTTGGGCAGTTATTGCTAAGTAACTGCCTTTTGTGTGTGTGTATCTGCAAAAATGTAATTATCTCTGCTTTGTTAAATAAAAAGGATTCACGGTTTGACCATATTTCACTGCTATATTTGAATGCGAATTAAATTTGAGTCCCTAATGTGACAAATATTTCTTAATACTTAAACTCTGGCTTGGGCTTGGTTTCCTAATTAGCTCTAGGGGACTAAAGACAATTTCAATTCAACCTGAACACAAATGTACAGCACAACTCACTACTGTTGGCTATTTAACGTCATCATTATTATTGTTTGGATTAAGAATATGCAGAAGGAAGGGAACCAGTATTGTGTTTGAGTTCTTGCTTTGAGATGGCCGGGAGGAATCTGCTAAGATGCACCATATGTCGGCTGTGATGTTAATGGATGAGTGCTGAATGGAATAGGCCTCTAAGCCGCACACTGTGCTGACCTGAGCTATATTGTTGTTCCCTCACTGCATTCCTGGGTTAAAATCCTTGCATGCCCTGCATGAGGCAGACCACAGCAGTTCAGGAAGGTGGCTCACTATCACCTTTTAATGCTGGCCTTGTCATTGACACCTTTTCCATTAAAGTATTGACAGAAATCTCAGTCCTTTCTTGGCTTTGGTAAAAATGTTGAGAATTGTTTTAAATGGGATAATGCCTCTGAGAGGAACCTCATAAACAAAGGCTCGTGCATAAGAATGGGAGTAGGCTGTTGAGCCCCTTGAGCCAGTTCTGCTGTTAGATCATCATCATCAGATGCATAAATTTATTCGACTTACCCTTACTCATTCTGCAATCCTAGGTACTGTTGCTTAAAATTGTGATGTGAATCAGTGGAATTAATGATTGTGCAATTGTGCTTCTAATAGATGCTGAAGACGAGAATGATGTTACGAAAAACAGGGGAACCACGGGAACTCTATGTCCAAATCAGTAACATATTCAAATATGAAGGAATTTCCACCTTCTACAGGGGCTATGTGCCAAATATCCTGGGAATCATCCCCTATGCTGGTATCGACTTGGCTGTGTACGAGGTTGGTTTTTATTTGGGCTGTAGTTTTAAAAAAAATGCTAATTATTTATACTTCTATTTAGGCTGTCTTTTAATGACAAATGGACAGCATTGGTATTGGGGGCCATGGAGAAATAATTTGGATTGAAGTGGCATCTTCCAAAATACCTTCAATCTCTCTGCAGACAATTACATATTTGCTTTAGTATAGCAACTGTTGTAAGGTTGGGGAATACAGCAATGAATTTTAATTCAAGTTGCACAAACAGCAGTGACCATATTATCTAGTTCGTGCTGTTAGTTGATGAAGCATCAAGACCTGGACTACTGTTCAAAGACACTTCAAGTTATCTTGCTAACCAGGTTTTAGTCACCAGTCATCTCATCATCTCACCGGGTTACGGTTTTTGTTCTTGTGAAATGCCTTAGGAATATTTCCTTGTTTGAAAGCTGCTGTAAAAACACTGCCACACTATTAGTAGATTATCTATGATTCAACTAAATCCCTTTTAAGCCTTCTCACTTCCATGTTTACTTGCACGCACAACTTCCACAATGTACATTTTTAGTCTTGTGCAGTTTAACTTCTGGTGCAGCATTGATGTTTGTTCATGAGTCAGAGTTATACAGTTCGGAAGCAGACCCTTCGGTCCAACTCGTCCATGCTGACCAGGTATCCTAGACTGATCTAGTCCCATTTGTCAGAATTTGGACCTTATCCCTCTAAATCTTTCCTATTCATGTACCCATCCAGATGCCTTTTAAACGTTGTAATTGTACCAACTGCCACTACTACTTCTAGCAGCTCATTCCAGACATGTACCACCCTCAGTGTGAAAATGTAGCCCCTTAGGTCCCTTACAATTATTTCTCCGCTCACCTTAAATCTATGTCCTCTAGTTTTGAACTCCCCTACCCTGGGAAAAAGACCTTGGCAATTCAACTTATCCATGGCCCTCATGATTTTATATAATGATTCTTATAAGGTCCCCACTCACCTTCTGATGCTCCAGGGGAGAAAGCTGCAGCCTATTCAATCTGTCCCTAGAGCTCAAACTGTTCAATCCTGGCAACATCCTAGTAAATCTTTAACTTTCCGATAGCAGGGAGACTCGAGTTCAATGCAGTTTTCTAAAAGCAGAGTCCATGTTTTGTTTTGGCAGACACTGAAGAACTTGTGGATACGGAGATACACAAAAGGAAACGAGCGCCCTAATATGTTGCTGGTCGTGGGCAGTGCCACGACTTCGAATATAGTTGGGCAGCTGGCCAGTTACCCACTGATGGTGCTGCATACTCACATGCAGGCACAAGGTGAGTGTGGCTGAGTTGTCAGATACTGAAGCTTGGCCATTGAAAGACTTGGCTTTCCAAAGCACATTTGGTAACTTCAGGAGTTGTGAACCCTTTGCAGCCAATGCAATAAGACAGTGTTGTTAAGTAGGAAACCTGACATGCAATTTACATGCAGTACATTTTCTGTCACACTCCGTAATCTGATCATGATCATGTTTTTAAATGTTTATTAAAGGGTCAAATATTGGCTGGAACTCCAGGGAGAATGCCCCTGCTGATCTTTGAAATAGTGCCATGACTTCCTTCTTGCCTGGCCGATCAGTAAGATGAAGTCTCTGTTTAATCCTTCCTGACAGAGCAGCATTCGTTCAGTGCTGCAGTCGTCTATCAGTCTGGATTTTGGAGTCTTCTGACTAGAATGTATAGTTCAGGAAAGATTTCAATGGCCAATAAGGAAATGGCAAAAATTTGAAACAAAATAATTGGAGATTGTAATTCACTCAAAACCCAACCACCTACTGAGTTTAAAATCGGGTTGTTTGAATCTGTGTTCGCAATAGACTCCACGAAGTGGTGGTGAGCATAGGCTTCAATGAGAATGAGGAGCTCGTGATAATTAGAATTTTAATAAAGTGATAGAACTGGGAGATACTAAAATCTGACAAATCCTCCTGGACTTGAGGGTCTTGTGGCTTAGTGGCAGTGTCCCTACCACTGGGCTATAAGGTTCAGATTCAAGTCTCAGCTCAGGATGTGATGTTCAGAAGTGTGTCGTGACATGTCCAAATGGGTATATTTAAAAATAAATCCTTTTTGGACTTCATGTCCAGCATCTGAGGGTTTGAAGAGCTCACCTAAGAGACAGTGGATATAATGCTTTTGATCTTCCATAATTGAGCAGATTATGAAATGGTTTTGTCATGTTGTAATGTAGGAAACATAACCACACTGTTACAGAAATCAGGAGGGAAGAAAGAAAATGGGGACTTATCAGCTAACTTATCATCAATAACCAGGGCAATGTTGGGAATCTATTGTTGGTGATGTGATAATGACATGCAAATCATTCGTCAGAGTTAACATGGATTTAATGAACGGGAAATCATGGCTAGCGGCATAGATAAGGGGATGTAAAGCATTTACATTTTCTGAAAGCTTTTAATGTAAAGCACTGGGTTGTTACATGAAATTAGAGCTCTTAAGGTTTGGGTAAGATTACCGTTGATTGATGATTCAGTGATGGACAGAAAACAGAAGGAATAATTGGGTCATGTTCAGATTAGCAGTTTGTGACCTACACTGACTCCTAAAAGTTAGCTGACTGAGCTAAGTGTAAAGTAAATGGTGAAGAGACAACATAGACTGCAAAATGGTCTGGGCATATTAAAGAGTGGGCAAGAGGGTAGCAAATGGTATACAACATGAGAAAAATGTGCAGTTACTATTTTGACAGGACATGTAGACTATCGGGATATTTAAATGGTGAGGCTGGGAAATTAAACATGGACAACAGAAACCAATTCTAAGCTCTTCATCATACACTCATCAGAACTAGGACCCAGAAACAGACTTGGGTCAGTTGGGGGAGGGAGGACGTGTTGTTGAGGGGAGAAGATGGGTTAAACTTGCTTTTTTGCAGCATATTTCTGATGAATGCAAGACTTGACAGCTTCACAAAAAATGAAAGAACTGCAGATGCTGTAAATCAGAAGTTGGTGGAAAAGCTCAGCAGATCTGGCAGCATCTGTGAAGAAAAAAGTCAGTGTTAATGTTTCGGGTCTGGTGACCCGTCCTCAGAACAGCTTATCTTCGTTTAGCAGTGTTTAAGTTCTATGCTCCCAATCATTTCTTTATACTGGGAAATTTTGGTATTTGGAGAGGTTGAGATTCCTTCTATGTGATTTGAAAAGTAAGCAAAATAGTTCAGTAAACAATTAATCTCTGGTCTGGCAGCCTCTTTGGAGCAAGAAACAGTTAGTTTGTATACAGTGTCCAGTATGACAACTCTTAGGAATATCCTGGACTCAAAGCTAACTCTGATTCCCTCTCCACTGATGTTTCCAGACCTGCTGAGTTTCTCCACTTTGTTTTTATTTATGAATACAAATAGCTTGTTGCACTTCTTCACCAAAGGGCTTAAAGTATCAGGGTAAAGACATCCTGACTGCAGTTGCATGGAGCTTTAGTGAAATCACACCTAGAGTCAACAGTTAAGGTCTCCTAATTTCAGGAAGTATAAACTTTTCGGAGAGGGCTGACTCCCAGGATAAGACTATTTTCCTATGTGTACAGTAAGCCCATAACTGAAATTGAAATACAGGGTAAATGCTGAGGAGATTAGAAGGGGAGAGTATGGTATTAATCTTTCTGAATGGAAGGTAGGTCATTTTACGACTGGAGAGATTTCTCCGTTTCACCACCCCCGTCCCTAATTGGACCCTCTCTCATTGAGTGTATTCAAGACACAGATGGATAGAGTTTTGGGAACTGAAGGATGGAGAGGGAATGTGGAGTTGGTGGAAGATCATCCATGAGCTATTATTGAATAAGTTATCAGGGCTGAATGGCCTACTCATCCCCTTCTATTTGGTACTGCTTCCAGTGAACCGTAGCTGATAGCCTATCCCTGTTTTTGTGAGCATCTTATGCACAAATATCAAGGGGTAACTGCAGTCAGTATACACTCCTGAATGCAGGGCTGTTATAGCACAGTGGTAGTGTCCTTACCTTTGGGCCATATGGTCTTGCTTCAAATCCCACCTGTCATGGAGGTATGTCATCACATGTCCTAACTGGTAGATTTGAAAACGACTACACTTCTCAACAGGGACTGTGACTGGATGAGGCAAAATAAATTTCAGGTGACAATCAAATGAACAGTAAGTTCAGCTTGTGTTTGTTGGAAATGGTCGCCTGTTCATGTGCATTGATCTGTTGCTGTTTTTATTTCTATCTAGTCATTGAAAAGGGAATGAAAAAGCCAAGGATGAGGGAATACTTTTGGAAGATTTTAGGCACGGATGGCTTGCCTGGGTTCTACCATGGATTTACTGCAAACTTGATCAAGGCCGTTCCATCAGTCTGCATCAGTTACATACTGTACGAATATCTGAAGACTCACATGGGCCTGACCTCCCAGTAAGGACTGCCAGCCAACACCCTGAAACGGACACGGTGCAATCTTTCATTTGGCTTTTGTAGTGGCATGGTGCCCAATCCTTGCTTAGTGCACTTTATGTATTTTTAAATATTTTTAATAAGCTGTTCTTTTTTTGCTGTTCAAAATGCAGATTATTTACAAAGGAATCTGTGTTTTAAAACTGGGCACTGGTGTGCTTAATCCATCATTCTGGAGGGAAGGTCCAACGCTGCAGCGATGGTTGCAGGTATAGTGGAGGCACACGTTGTTCCTTTACATAGTCTTGCTTTCCAATCCTCTGGCTTCGAATCTGGTGTCTTGGTTGTCTGTAAATGATAAACTCTGCCATGGGTGACTGTGCTTTCAGCTGCCAAGGCACTGGAGCTGCCTCTCTCCTTTCTAAGGAGTTTCTTGAAATCTTTGACCAACAGGCCCAGTGTCTCAGCTGCTCAGTGTCTTGTTTCTGTTGCTCTTATTTGTGGTTTGTATTACAAAATTACAAAAGCAATGGTGCTACATAAATTCAAGTTGGTATATGTAACTTCTTTGATCAGTTCTCTTTTCAGAAATACTCAGGTAATGAAATCCAAGACTCCTGCACTGGTCTGGTTTTTTTTTTTTGCCATTTACAAGTATCGTTTACGGAAGAACTCTTTTAAAGCAGAGATGAGTATGAGTCTTGTATTATTTTGATGCGGGATATAGGAAGTGACCTTGATTCACTTCTGAATCAGCAAGAACAGACTAACGTGGTGGGAAGAGAGATTAGAAACTCTTCCTGAGAAGGAGTGAAGTTAAAAGGCTTTCATTTCTATTTCTGTAAGGACTGGACAGTGGTTAGCAGCTTTTTGTTTACTGTAGCTCAAATAGGCCTTGTCATACTGAGAAATCATGCATAAACTTTTATAATATGCCATAATGCTTAGAGTGTTTGGTACCCTTCACTGAATTGGCTGCACAGCAGCGTAGTGTATTATCTACAAGATGCAGTGCAGCAATTCACCAAGGTTCCTTTGACAGCATTTTCCAAACCCACAACCATTTCCAACTAGAAGGGTATGGCTAAGGGCAGCAGATATGTGGGACATCCAGTATCTGTCAGCAAGTTCTCCTCCAAACGAGTCACCGTTCTGACTTGGAAATATATCGCTGTTCCTTCAGCGTCACTGGGTCAAAATCCTGGTAATACCTCCCTACTGGCATTAAGGGTGTACCTAGTGCAACAATTCAAGACAACATTCCATATCAACAGAACTTAAGCTTGCTCAGTGTGTGATTGTAGCGTGGCACCTGTTGCTCAAACATAGCTGGCCCCGCAGTTCACTCAGGGTCTGTCCTTGCTGCCATGCTGTTTCCTGACTGCATGCCTGACCTCCACCCTGACACTAGCTGTAGTTTCCTCACTAGCTGCGGAACATCATCTTAAGTTCCTGCTGCAAACTCCGATATTTACCACTGATTCTGTCTTTCCCCACAGAATCCCTACTGAGCAGAAGCAGGCCATTCGACCCATCGAATCCACATGGACTCTCCAAAGAACATCCCACCTAGATCCAACCCCCACCCTCTTTCTGTAACCTTGCATTTTTCATGGCTAACCCACCTAGCCTGCACATCACGGGACACTATGGGCAATTTAGCATGGCCATTCCACCCTAAACTGCACATCTTTGTGACGTGGGAAGAAACTGGAGCATCTGGAGGAAACCCACGCAGAGACAGGGAGAACGTGCAAACTCCATACCTTCAGTCGCTTTAGACTGGAATCAAACCCAGGTTGCTGGTGCTGTGAAGCAGCAGTGCTAACCACTGTGCTGCCCCAAATAGCTATCACATCAGGTCGAACTAGACTGCATGTGCAACCTAATCCTGTACATCTGCCACCTCCATTACAGTTTGAAAAGGAGACTTTGGACAAAGGGGGACGCAGAAGTTTATACCACTTAAGCTGATCATTTGGTCCATGTGTTTGTGTTAGTTGTAAAGAACTAAAGAGCTATCAGAAGTTGCCCCAAGGGAATCAACTTCCAGCCATGACCATTCAGGATGCTGGACAGAAGGAGTCTGCTGGATCCTGTCAGCTGTATATCTAATTTGTCTTTTTGAGGAATTGTGAAGGTTGTGGTTTTAAATGCAAAGTTTCTCACCCAGTTTTTTTTAAAAATCGCAACGCTGCGATCGTAATTTAGATTGGTCTTTAATATTTCTGATCGTCATGCAGCGCTTCATGCAATGATTCACTCGCTGCAGTGCAGTGACTTGGGTAGGCACATGCAGGAGTCATGTACAACTGCAATGAGTGGTGGGTTTGGTCGTGTTGACTGATACCCAAAAGCTGCCTGGGACCAACTGTCCCACTCCATGCAAACTTCTATGTGAAGTTAGTTTCCACTTGAACTGTGAGAGTTGGTGTGGGCTCTGAAAGTAGATAGACATCAGTGGTGTATATCATCTCATTTCCAGGTCATCAATCTCCTGTGGTATAGCAGCTTCAAAGGAAACACATGCTGGACACTTGACCTGATTTCATCTCCCACATTCTCTGTCACCCAGCCTGTGGTAAGGAACGGTTATGGAAGGAGAGACTGAGATAAAATTAATCCGAATCACAAGGCACAATTCAAACCAGTATTTTTGTAGTTAGACAAACAAAAAACAAAATTAACATTTAATGTTCCAATTAATCTCTCAGCTCAGCACCTAACCATATGATGCACATGAACAGTTAATAGCAAATATATTTACACATCTGTAAAAATTTACACATTTATTTAAAAAAAACACAGCAATTAGATACCCAACCATAGCCTTGAATTTGTCTGGGGAATTAACGTTCACTGCTTCTGTATTAAGAGGAATTTCCACCATTAACAGTTTTAAATAATGTTGGCATAAAGTTGTTTTCTTTTTTAGCACTGGAGACTGGTAGCACGTAATAGATTCAGGCCACTTGTGAAGCCTAAATTCTGTAAAATTTGACTTGGTTTCTTAGGTGTAAAGTGTTGGAGTTGCCTCCCCGAAAAAAAACACTCATGATGCTACTTGAATCCTACCTCTAAGCTTTTAGTGATCTGCCCTGATGTATCCTCCTTTGGTTTAGTGTCAATATTGGTGCGTTGTTCTCTGAAGTGCCTTACAGACAAGTTCTTCGTGGTGTTTAAACCACTCTGCCTTCCAATGGTCAGGACCACAGCAGATTGTAAGTTATTACAGTTTTGTAACGCTGCCATTTACATAGCAGTATGATACTGAACACAACTTCTGGTGACAGAGGCAGTACCATGGAGATGTTAGTAGTTTGACGAAGTGACCAGGATAGGGGGAGTCCTGTTGACTTGTACCTGGATCTCTGAAAGCTGTTGATTAAAGGATCTTGCCCTTTATTTACTGGAGTAGGTTTTTGAGTTGGCCGTAGTTAAGCAAGTGGGATTAGGAACTAGCTCCAGTCCTACTGGGAGCTAAAGCGGGTGGTTCTGGATAAGCCAAGAGGCAAGCTGCCAGTGGTGACCCCAGCAATTTATACTAGACATGTCAACGTTTGATGTTGACAAGGTAAACACCTTGAATCTAGATAGCGGTGCAGGGCAAAGGTCAGTAAATGTGTCAATATTAACGCTGGTGTCTTGAGAGCAGAGATCCTCAAAGTTCTTGAGGTGCCAAGGAATGGGCCAAAAATTAGGAAGCATGTACGCAGGGCCATCAAGAACTGCATTGATTATTTGCAGGGAATGATACAGAAAAGAGTTGGAGACTGTAGGATCTAGGTGTTAGAATTGTGTAGTCAAAATAGTGTGTTGTCTTGTGTAAAGAGACAGATGGTGTCTGATATATTCCATTTGGTTGTCACTGTACAGACTGCCAGTTTAATTACTTCACTGGAACACTGTGCCTTGTACTGTTGCCCTGTTTGTTATAGGTGATAGAATGGCCTAGGGGAAAGTTTCAGAACAGTGAGGAGAGAACTGCAAGCTTAAAGAACTGATATATTTAACTCCAAGCAGTGCAGAGGCAAAGGAGACTTGATTAGGAAATATGTGGGGGTTGGGGGGGGCATATATGTAGGGGAATGTTTGTATGCCTTCAGTGAGCATTCTGGCTTGTCTGAATGGGGGAGATTTAAAATGGGCTGAATTAAGGTGGATTGTCTGCAGTAGTGAGTGAGCTTCTGAAATGTCTTGTTCACTGCTGATACTGCTTGCTTTCACTGCAGAGGTGGCTTGGTCTGTAATAGGGACAGATAATTTTCCAATTGGTTTATTTCCCTTGCAGCTTTTAAGAAAAGACTGGATGTCTGTGAAGGAAATATGAGTGTGAGTGTGCAGCAAGTTTGCTCCCTAACTGGTGCTGTCTCTCGGTTCGGTATCTTTATAATATCCAGATTAGTATTAGTTATTTTGAGATATTTGCTGCTTTGGTTTCATATTATTCAAATAGAAAGAGGGAGAAAAAAATCCTTGATTTTTGTGGTTAATGGTTTGAGTATTTTCAGTATGACTTTAATTCATTATGTACTGCAATATAATTTAGCTTGATTGGAACCCAGTGCGTGCCAGGACCCTGTATCAGATAGTGGCTGGATTTGTATTGTTCTTTCCCGGCTGCCTCCATACACTGCAAAGTTCAGCAGTTTCAGGTAACGGCAGGGGCAGAATGAGTTTGGGATGTCGTGGGGTCAGGTCAGAGGGGTTTGTTGTTGTCAGTGATGCTGGGTTCTTGAAGTTGGGGGGTGGGTGGGGTCAACAGTTGTACGGAGGTTGGGTGGCGGAAGTGGCAGAGTGGTCCCTCTTCCTCAAAAAAAAGTGACTATAGGCAGCTTTTATGCTTATTTTCCACAGCTGCCTCCCCCAACAATCTGTTTTTGTGCAGGGCTCCTGGCTATCACTGTCAAAGCTCTGTGATTTCCAGTGGAATCTCCATCACCCGTTCCCTCGCCTTGTGCAGTGGTGTGGACTTTGCAGACTCCGTCCTGGCGTTCCTGTCCACATAGCTCCCGCTCTCTGTGTTCAGCGTTTCCAGGGATCTGACCAAGACCCTCTGGTCATCTTCGGGCAGACTGTTCAAATCAGAGGCCAGCAAGGTGCCAGTACTGCCATGAACCACATGAATGCCATCAGGACCTTTGAGCTCCACAGGGTGCCGATGCTTGAACTTCAGAGTCCCACGACTGGGGGGTTTCTCATCGTCATCTTCCACGTCGCTGGGAATCAGCTTTTGCCAAAGACGGGGAAGAGTTGGACAAGACAAAACAAAACAAAACCCAGACCATTAGGCTATTTCATATTCTTACACTGCACTCAGTACACATCATTACTGGGAAATCATGTTGCATTTTATTCAGAAGAGGGAGACTGCGGCAGTTCGGTTTGCAACAAGCTGCAGCAAACAGAACAAACCAGGTGAATTCCTAAAGAATTCAAGAGACGGAGGTAATTGTTCCTATTGCATCTGTTCAGTTCTGTTGTGTTACAAGAACAGTACCAGAGGTATTTGAACCTCAAACACCTTGTTTATTACACATTCCAGATGTGTTACATGGAACTAAAGTGAAATTTTCATCTAGAGGAAAAATGCCAAGGGAATTAGTGAACAAAAGCTCCTTCACATTTTGAGGATTGATGAAGAGTTGGGTGACCACTGTCTAACAATCAAGCCTGTAGAACTTGAGTTCTGAAGAAGTCATTATCAAACTTGAAACCTTAACTCTTTCTCTGTCTTCACAGATGCTGCCAGATCTGAAATTTTTCCAGCAATTTTCCTTTATTTAAGATTCTGTAGCATCTGCTGTATTTAATTTTTATTTCATACAGCAATGACAGCTTTTTTAAAAAAAAACTTTGTTTGCATGGAAAGCAATTTGGAGGTTTTATACTAATTAAATGAAATGTTGGTCACTTTTCCTTTAGTAGGAGTATCAGCTCAGATGGTGTTCCATACTCTTCCCTTCGCAAGGGACTTGTTCTTTTAACCATTATCATTGCATACAGATGTTCGACTGAAGCTCTACATTACAGTTTTACAATTTGAGAGCGGTTGGACAGGGGAGACCTAGGGGATGTGATGTCTGTTTCTGCTCCTGTTTATGTAAAATAGTGGCCACACTTAGTTCTAGTGTTAACAAGTTTTCTAATGCTGTTGAATAAATGAAATGTAATTCTTTCCCTTCCCAACTCACCTCTTCATCCATTCAAGAAGTGACAATTTGTTTTATTTCTATGTGGTAAGGGATTAATAATTTTTCTTTCAAGTTCACTTGTGGCTGGCTAGCATTTAATGCCTGCCCGTAAACGGAGTGGCTTGCTAGACCACTTTGGAGGGCAATTTAGAATCAATTACACTGCAGGCGGTCTGGAGTCACACATAGGCCAGACCAGGTGAGGATGGCAGACTTCGTTCCCTGAAGGGCCAGATGGGCTTTTCCTGACAATTGCTAATGGCTTTATGGTCATCATTAGATATTTATTATTGAATTCAAATTCTACCGTCTGCCGCGGTGGGATTTGAACCCAGGTCCCCAGAACATTATCACTCGGCCATCTCCTCCCCAGTGATTTAACTACTCTTCCAACAACTTTACTGTAACACAATTTATCAGTCTGGTCAATCAGCAATTAAGGCCAGACCTGCATAGCCAATCTTCAAAAGGTGACTTGTAAAGAGGATCAGAGATAAAAGGTACTGCAGATGCTGGAGAATCCGAGATAACAAGCATGGGGCTGGATGAACACAGCAGGTCAAGCAGCATCAT
>JAHRHZ010000071.1:22356193-22368854 GCA_024137785.1 Ginglymostoma cirratum
GGATTGGCCACAGTAAATATTGTGCCATAGTGTCCAGGGATGGGCAGGTTAGGGTGGATTGGCCATAGTAAATATTGCCCCATAGTGCCCAGGGATGTGCAGGTTGGGGTGGATTGGCCATAGTAAATATTGCCCCATAGTGCTCAGGGATGTGCAGGTTGGGGTGGATTGGCCATGGTAAATATTGCCCCACAGTGTCCAGGGATGGGCAGGTTGGGTGGGTTAGACATGGTAAAAACCCCATTGGGGTTATGCGGAAGGGTTGGGATGGGTAGGTTTTGGACTGATGCTCTTTGGAGGTTTGGTGCAGACTTGATGGGCTAAACGGCCTCTTTCTGCACTGTAGGGACTCTATAATAACAAAATGGATGGCTTGAGAGGGAACCCAGTCAATTCTAGAGTCAGCCGGGAAGGGCTTGTAGCAGCCATGCCAGGAGTGGGTGGCAAGTTCTGTTCCCTGGAGGGCATTAATCAAACAGGTGTGGTGTTATAACAATCTGGCAATTTTCATGGTCATATATTCTACTTTAGCCCCAAGAGAAATGGGGCAATAACAGAATGGCCTGTTTCTGGGGTCATTGATTCCTGGAACAGCACTGTGGGCATGTCTGTTCACCACCATCTTCTCTAGGGCAAATAAAGGATGTTGGACAACAGAGATTGAACTCACCAGTGATGCCCAAGACCACTTGATGAATGCTTCTCCTTTCAAAGGGATCTTTATAAATGCTGCAGAAAATACCTGCTTACCGTGGTTGGATTGATTCCAAACCTGCCCTCTCCATCCACAAGGCTGTACTCAATCTGTGAGAAGCTGCCATCATCTGCATCCTCTGCACTAACTTGAAGAATCACTGTGCCCAGTGAGACGTCTTCAAACACTGGTTTCTGCATTGTTACGTGAAGTGGAGAAATCCTGATTAATGCCAAAGCCCAACATCACAGCAAACCCATATAAACTCACCAAGCCTCCTCAGACAGCATCCTCCAAACCCAGGACCACATCTCACAAATGAATAAGAGAAAATGCTATAAAGACTATCAAATGCCCACACCGATTTGCTACGTGTCATCGTAATTACTAGCTCAGCTTGTGGTACTGTCTACTCCTGAAGCTTCAATGTGAGGATTCTCAGGGTGGTTGCCTCACTCTGACTATCATGGAATTAAAGTCAGAGGAGATGGCTGCCAGTTCACCATTATGGTACAAAGGTAAGTTCTGCCCCTAGTTGGGTGCACTGTGGATGGGGAGCTTCAGATGGCAGCCTTGTGGTGTTGATACTCCACTAACCATCCCACATCATACCACTCTGTGCATTTCTATAGGAGCCGAGTGGCAATGCCAATCTTTGCTATCAACAAGATGATATTGTGATATGTCCTCATGACAGGGTTTGGCAGAGTTGATGCTCTAGAGTGTCAGGGGTCACAACCTCAGAAGAATGGGCCAGCTATTTAGGGCTGAACTAAGGATTTTGTTTTCCCTACCCCAGAGGGATTGTAGATGCTCAGATATAAGTTTATTGAAGGTAGAGATCGAGAGATGACTGCACACAATGGAAAATGGGGAAAAGGGCACATTGAGGTAGTCTTGAGCTCTTTGAAATGAGGAGCATGCCTGCTCCTGTTCCTTATGCTGTGACGTATGATGATTAGTCACAGGTTACAAGGTTAATGCTCGCTCTGAAGCTACTTACTGTCCATGAAGAGATGCCACAGATACCTGGTAGGATGTCTGCCCAAAGACAGGGTTATTGTCATTGACGTCCTTGATCTGTAAATACACTGGAACCTCCACAGATCGAGGTGGTGATCCGTGATCCACTGCCCGCACTGTGAAATTCAGCCACTGAACCTCTTCGTAATCCACTGTCCTGCTTGCAACTATTTTCCCTGTGTTTGAAGGAGGTTGGGTGGAGTGGGAATGGGATGGGGTGGAGGGTGAGGAGGGGAATTGGGGTTAAAGTCTGTATTAAAGCTCAGATAACATCAGCTCCATAAAGGATCACTCTATCAATGGCTTAAATGATAATTTTTCAAATCAACTCATAGAATCTCTGCAGTGCGGAAACAGGTTCTTTGGCCCAACAAGTCCACACCTACCCAGTCTCATCTCCCTAATCTACACATCCCTGAACACTACAGACAATTTAGCATGGCCAATCCACCCAACCAGCACATCTTTGGACTGTGGGAGGAAACCAGAGCACCCAAAGGAAACCCATGCAGACACAGGGAGAACATGCAAACTCCACAGAGACAGTCACCCAAGGCTGGGATCGAACCCAGGTCCCTGGTGCTGTGAGGCAGCAGTGCTAACCACTGAGCCACCATGGTACAGATACTGACACTCCAAACATCGATGTCCTTCATGTCTCTACTTTACCAGGGATATCAAGTTAAGTATTGCTGAAAAAGAAAAACGTGCTGTTTTTGCACTCATCAGGACAAGAATACAAGAATGCCAAATTTCAAAAACCGCAGATTAGTCAGCACTGAACACACAGTCATAGAGTCATACAGCACGGAAACAGACCCTTCAGACCAACCAGTCCATGCTGACCATAATCCCAAACTAAACTAGTCCCACTTGCCTGCGTTTGGTCCCCATCTCTCAAACCTTTCCTATTCATGTGAGTGTCCAAATGTCTTTTAAACGTTGTAACTATACCTGCATCCATCGCTTTCTCTGGAAGTTAATTTCACACACAAACCACTCTCTGTGTAAAAAAATTGCCCCTCATGTCATTTTTAAATCCTTCTTCTCTCACCTTAAAAATGTACCCCCGAGTCTTAGAATACCCCACTGGAGGGTAAAGACATCTGCCATTCACCTTATCTATACTCCTCATTATTTTATAAACCTCTACAAAAGGTCACCCCCTCAGCCTCCTACAATCCAGTTGGAAATAAATCCCAGCCTATCCAGCCTCTCCTTATAACTCAAACCCTCCATTACCGACAAAATCCTGACAAATCTTTTCTGAACCTTCTCCAGCTTAATAATATCCTTCCTATAACAGGGCGACCAGAAACTGGACACAGTACTCCAGAAGAGACCTCACCAACATCCTGTATAACCTCAACATGACGTCCCAACTCCTACACTCAAAGGTCTGAGCAATGGAGGCAAGTGTGCTAAATACCTTCTTAAGCACCCTGTCTACCTGTAATGCAAACTTCAAAGAACTTTGTACCTGAACCCATAGGGATATCTGTTCTAGGGTGTAGATGAGAGCAAGAAGTCTAAAAGGACTATCAATAGATTAAATGGGTGAACAGTCACAGTGCCCAATAATGTGAAGGGGGCTGTGATCTATTCTGGACCAAAGCTTGGTGGATGAGAGCATTTTCAAAATTCTCCAGTGTTCACCTGCTGCAGGATCCTCCAATCTGACGTAGTCTCCGGGAGGGAGATTCAGGAGTTCATAGTTGATCAGTCCATTGGGTCCTTTATCAGGATCCACAGCCGAGACAGAGAGTAGCGTTGTACCAGCTGTTGCTCCTTCCAGAATCCTCTCAGTGAAAGTATTAACCCCGAACGGTCTGAATCGAGGAGGATTGTCATTCACATCCAGGACATTCACTGTCAGTTTTGCTGAAATAAAACAGTCAAATAAATGGATTTAAATGAGATTAATAGTTCTCTATTAAGGCGAGTCAAGGGATTCGGGGATAGGATGAGAGAGTGCTGCTGAGAAAGACCAGGATTTCACTGAAGGATTGGAGCACTCTCCAAGCAGCAAATCACCTTCTCCTCCTTCTCGGTCTGAGGTTCTTCTGTTCCTTTGATTTGACTATACCACCCTCATCCCCTAAAGTCAAGCTTTATGTGACAAACTTCTGAAACCCTGATTTTTACTGTACATTACTAATGCATTGGTCTTAATTAAACATGGGATAGTTCTCTCTGCAGTCCTCCTTAAAAGTTCATTTTGGAAGCATGGAATATTATGGCACAGAAGGAGGCCATTTGACCTAACATGTCTGTACCAGCTCCTGAAAGAGTTACCCAGCTAGTCCCACTGTCCGGCCCTATCTCAACAGCCCTCTAAACTCATCACTTTCAAATATATATCCAGCTCTCTTTTAAAATTTCATATGGAATCCACTGTCTGGGGAGCTCATTCCTAATCCTAACAACTCTTTGAGGAAAGAAGTTTCTCCTCATCTCACTCCTAGCTCTCTTACTAACAATTTTGAAATTATGAAACGGATTTCTCTACAGGGGATTAACTCCCTTACTTGAGTCAAAAATGTGTCTTGGAATTCATTCACCATGATGATACCGCTCCAATTTGTCTTACCCAAAGCCTTCACTATATGATAATACCTCGATAAGGACACCTCCCTTTAAGATGGAAACATTCCAGTTTCTAACTCTTCCTCTTAATTCAGAAACTCAGTTGTTCGGGATCAACTCTGAGGATGTTCCAGGATTTGAATCCTTGCTGTATTATCTTAAACATGTTAGATTGGGTTTTGTGATATTCAAGAGGGAGTGTTGTTCCATCATGTCTCTGTTATTCTCAGTGTCATGAAACAATGAGCTAACATGAAGAAGTGGAATTGGAATGGTTATAATGGGAATATAGCTGTTGACATACAACCTCATGAGCACCACAAAGCGATCAACCTCGTAGGATCTTAACACCAGTACCTCCAGTTTTGCTTGAAGACTATTTCAAAACCTACTCCGAGCTCTGGCCTTTGAGAAAGATTTGCTGTCAATGATGCCCATTGTTTGTTGCTGAGCTGTTCTACTCCAATCTGCAGGATAACGCAACACTACCAAACCTCAATAAAATCATCTGCTAAAATAAACCGCATCAAGAATTCTCCTCAGTTCCTCAAGGACACAGTTGTTAGGCAAGATCTCATACGTACAATATATATATAAGAACATCAGAACCAGGAGATGGAGTAAGCATTTCAGCTCCTCAAGCTTACTCCACCACTTAAAACAATCATGGCTGATGCTATCTCAATCTCAAATACACTTTCCTACCTGTGGTCTCATAACACTTCAACTCCTTACTAATTGAAAATCTATCTCCAACTTACATTTGCTCATTATCCCAGCTTCCACCACACTCTGGAAAAGAAAATTCCACAGATTCACAACCCTTTGAGGGAAGTAATTCCTCCATATTTCTGTTTTAAATCTGATGCCGCTTATCCTGAAACCATGACATCTCATTCTAAACTCTCCCCATGTGGGAACACCCTCTGTACATTTACTTTGTCAATCCTTTTGATGTATACGTACGGTACATAGAATATGAAAACATTAAATGCGAGTTGTGAGTCTCTTGACCCTTCAATCTGACATTCAATACTAGCGCAGCTGACCTTGGGTTTCATCTCCATCTTCATACCCCCCTCCCCAAGTGCCTCAATTCACTGAGGGATCAAAATTCTGTCTATCTCAGCCTTAATCCAATGACAGTGCAGCCAGAACTCTCTAGAATTCCAAAGGTTCACAACCCTCTGAATAAAGATGTTTCTCAGTCTTAAATGATCCAGAGTGTGTGTCTCTTGTGTTTGAGATTTCCCAGCCTGAAGGGAAAAAAACATCTCAGTACCCACCTTGTGAAGTCCCCTCAGAACCTTAAATGTTTATTTGAATGAGATTATCTCTCATTCTTCTAAACTCCATTACAGACCCAATTTACTCAGTCCCTCATCACAGGAAATCCTCTCCTCCCAAGGCCCAAGCCAATAAACCTGTGCTCTAATGTCCTCTTTTTTCCCCCAAACAGGGAAGCTTCATTTTTTAATTCAAAGCTTTATTCTGAAATAGTAACTTTACTCATGCACAGAAGTAGTAAAACTGGACATAGTACTGAACAGAAATTGAAAAAGTCAGAAGTCTCACAACACCAGGTTATAGTCCCACAGGTTTATTTAAAATCACAAACTTTCGGAGGGCTGCTCCTTTGTCAGTTGAAGGGGCTGCACTCTGAAAGCTTGTGATTTTAAATAAACCTGTCGGACTATTACCTGGTGTCGTGTGATTTCTGACCTTGTCCACGCCAGTCCAACACCAGCATCTCCATATCATGGCTACCAGAAACTGAGAGATATCTTATCCTAATTAATTGTACTGTTCTATAGCGAGTACCGATATCAGCTGAGGTTACCATGATAGACTCTCCCTCTCAACCTGTCCCCCTCGCGTGAGGTGTGGTGACCTTCAGGTTCAACTGCCACCATTTGTCTGTCTCGAATGAGACAGCAGTCCTGTGATCCTCCGGGACTGGTGCGACTTTACCTTTACTTGTGCGTGAGAAAATCTTACCATTGGGAACACTGACAGAATGACTGATCATCTCACTGGCATTGTCGTGTACTGAAATGGTAAGTGTGTAGGTAGCTACCAGCTCTCTATTCAAAGGCGTTCTTACAAACACAGCACCTGGTCAAAGAGAAGAACAAATATTTAGTGGGATCAATGTTCCCGGAGTTTTGTGCGCAGTTTATAATCACTGAAAAATATTTACAGTCACAGCCTTTACTTTGCTTCCATGGAAGGGAGGGTCACCATTATGACAGATGATCTTAAACGTCAGATTAAAATCCTCTTTGTGAGCAACTTCAGACTTGGGTACAAGAAGGAACTGGTGGGATCCAAAGTCATTCTCACTCTCTCTGGGCAGTCTTGAACTGGCTGCTCTTTCAAGGGATAACTTATATTTAAAATTATGAGGTCTTTGTAAAGGACAACATAGCAGATGATGAAAATCTCAAACTAAAAACGGAATAATCAGGTTCGGAGACAGAAACAGTTCACATTTCAGGTCAATGACCTTTTCTCTTTAGGTTTGCCAAATCTGCCCAAGTGTTTCCAGCCTTTCCTGTTTATAGTCCTTGTCTACTTACCTGTTTTAAAATTGATGTCAAAGGCCCTTTGATGCTCCTGTACCTCTTCATCAGTGTCATCCTTAGCCACAAGCTCGATAATGTAATACTCCAGCTGAGGGTGGAGGTCCCGATCTGTGGCCGTTATGTTTGCGATGATAGAACCGACAGTCACTGACTCGCTGATGCTGACGGTTTGGACAGGGTTAATGAACTCAGGACGGCAATCATTAACGTCATCAATCACAATGTTCACGGTGGCACTCGCTGACAATGATGGGGTACCACTGTCCGTCACAACCGCAATGAGTGTGTAGGACAGCCTTTCCTCTCGGTCCACCGTTACTCCATTGGCCACTTTGATCACTCCCGTGCGAGGGTCGATGATAAACTTATCCAGAGCACCTCCCTCTATCCGGTAACTCAGCTGCTGGTTCACTCCAGTATCTGCATCTGTTGCTGTCACCCGGCTAACGCTGAAACCTACAACACAAAGGGACACAGCAATGTATCGGGCATCTTTTTCATGCTAAGGAAAAGACCAAGACTTTCTCACAATGAGTTGGTTCCTTATATTTGGATTTCAACTAGAAAATGTAGATCTTTGTCTTCCTCTATCATTTACAGATGCCTCTCTATCTAGTTCATATAAGAATGAGAGAGCAGAATTAGGTACAGAGATCTTAGTCTACTCATAGACTCAGAAGTTGATTATTAAACGGAGTTGCGCTATGGTGAGGATGTCCTGAGAGAAGATTCCGTATTAGTCGCCCCTGGAATGAAGTGGGGGGAGGGAGCCTACGATGAGCGGCTGAGTTAATTAATAAGAATGGGAGCTGACTTCTCTGGAATATACAAGACTCTGAAGGGGCTCAATAGGTACTGAGAGATCATTTCCCTTGGAAGAACACGTTTGGACAGTGTCAGGTCAGTCACAGATCAGGGGCCGATCATTCAGCACTGTGACAAGGGTGGGCTGCAAATTGTTGCAATTCTCTCTTCTTCAGGCTGGTGGATCAAACACACTTTGTTGTCGGCTGTCCCTTGACTCAAGGATAGCATCTCCTCAGGTCAAGGGTCTCTTCAACATGACTGAGCAGCCTGATTCAGCAACGACGTCAATGAATATTCCTCAAGGCTGGGATGGACTGGTTTTTTGGTCTCTAAGGGAACCAGGGATACAGTGGCTGGGGAGAGAGGAGTTGAGGCCCAAGATCAACTCTGGTGGTATTGAAGAGTGTGGCATGCTTCAGGGGGTAAAGAGGATGGAGATGAGGAGAAATTCCTTCATCCAGAGAGTGGGGAGCCTATGAAATTCTCCACCACAGAAAGCTGTTGCAGTATTGAATGTTTTCAAGAAGGAGTTAGAGTAGGTCTTAGAGTTAAGGAGATCAAAGGGTGTGGAGAATATCTGAAAGAGGGGACTGAGTTGGATGATCAACCTTGATCACATTGACTGGTACAGTAGACTCAAAGGGCCAAATGGCCTACTCCTGCTCCTATTTTCAACGTTTCAACAAATGATTTGCTCCTGCTGTTATTGCACTTGTGTCCTGTGCTGACTCGTGAACAGCAAATTCAACAGAGCCACGCTTCGATACCTTTCAGTGGCTGGACAAGATAACCCTAAACCTACAGCAGGCTCAGAGGTTTCTCACAACCATTTGAGCCAGTGATGATGCTTGGAGTGGGGAAACGGAAGGACATTTCTGTTTAAACTGGGGGGATGGCGTTGCTGCAAGGAAATTCAATCTCATTTTGGATCATCCCGAGCCTACGGTCTTTCACAAGCCACCATTCTCAGAGGTTTC
Organism: Ginglymostoma cirratum; assembly: GCA_024137785.1. Lineage (NCBI taxonomy): Eukaryota > Metazoa > Chordata > Chondrichthyes > Orectolobiformes > Ginglymostomatidae > Ginglymostoma > Ginglymostoma cirratum. The sequence continues at coordinate 22,364,866 of JAHRHZ010000071.1, forward strand.
CTGAGGGAGTGCATGCAGGCAGGGTGGGACATGAATGTTGATGCAGTTGTCATTCACGGATGAGAATCATGGCCTCCCTCTTCCTATCAGATCAGGAATGGAGGAAGTCAACAGAACCTTCTCAATCTCTCTCACTGGCAACTTAAACATCAGAAGTGCTGAAAATAATATTCAAGGCTTTCTTCCTGTCCATGTGTGGTTTGCATGAGTAAGATTATCTTGCAACACCAGTATGAGAAACTGGATGGCACTTCCACTTTGAAATGTCAAACAACTGCAGATGCACTTTTTTTTAGGATTCAGAGGAAACATCACTGAACTTAAACCAAGACAAAAGTTGGAGATTTTGCCCTGTTAACACTTTATCTCCTGAGCCTGGTGGCTATGAACGTGGATTCTGCTGCAATAAAACCAGAAAGTGCTGGAGAAACTCCACGAGTCTGGCAGTGTATGTGGGGAGAGAAACAGAGCTAATGTTTCGGGTCCTGTATGAATCTTCACTGTAAAGGAAGGGGGCTGGAAGTGAAATGGGTTTTAATGCTGTTGGAAAGTGGGTGGGGGAGAAGGAGCAAATGGAACAGGCAGGAAGGGTGCTGACAGCAGAAGGCAAAGGGAGTACTAAAAGCAGTAGAGCGGAAGGTGGCCATTTAGCCCACTGAGTCTGCATTGTCCTCTGAAGAGTTATCCCACCCAAACCCTTCCCATCCCCATGACCCTTCTCTTCCCATGGCTAACCCAAAGAAACTGCATATCCCTGGACACCACAGGCAATTTAGCATGGCCAATCCACCCTAACCTGCACTTCTTTGGACTGTGGGAGGAGATCGGAGCACCTGGAGGAAACCCACGCGTACACAGGGAAAATACGTAAGCTCCACACAGACAGTCACCCAAAGATGGAATCAAACCCAGGTCCTGTGAGGCAGCGGTGCTAACCACTGCACCACCATGTTGCCTATAGACAGCGGGTAGGTGTTACTGGTCCAAAGTGTTAGCAGAAAATGGGTCAGCTCTGTTGAGAGCAAACACTTTTTAAACAACATGCCTGGAAGACATTGTTCATGGTCTGAACTCAACGCTGAGTTCTAGAGGCTGTAAAATGCCCAATAAGGTGCTGTTCCTACAGATTGCCTTTGGCTTTGCCATAACAATGCAGCAGGCTGAGAACAGAAATGGGCTGTGCTGCTTAGTTCTCCTTCTGTTTTGTTCCACGTGAACAAAATCAGTGAAGATGATGCTGCGTGTGGCATCAAGCTCTTCCTGGTCATGTTTAGCATTGTCAGATAGAAGCCGACAGATATACTGTCAGATACTAATCAAGCAGCCCTCATCTCTGTATTACTCGCAGCTGACTTGTCGATTATTGTGATTCAGATTTCTGACGTCGTCCTTAAACCAAAGGCTGCAACAGAAAGATCGTCGCGGGAAACTGGGTTGAGAATTTACAGATTAATTTCCTTCTCGAGATCCTTACAGCCAGCAGAGATGTCGTCACACTGTCCCCTCAGTCTGGCCAGACATGGATCCAGCTCTCAGTCAGCTGCAAGCCTTTTACACTCCAGCAAGGAGATTTTAAGACAATGAACCAAAAACAGAAACTGCTGGAAAAGCTCAGCAGGTCTGGGAGCATCTGTGAAGAGAAATCAGAGTTATAATTTCGGGTCTGGTGACCCTTCCCAGAACATTTTAAGAGAATGATGCTGTCTCATGTTCCATGGTTGGCCCATTTCTGAACCAATGCCATGGAATTGCAATTGGTCAGACACAAGTTGTTAAGTAGCTTAATCCAGAACTGTACAAACCAGGGAGCAATGTTAAATACATCGAACTAGGGAAGAAAACAGAGAGCAGCATAGATAATTAGATACATAGAAGACTTTGGGGCGACTCTCTTCGACAATCTTCCAATTTTCTACAAGCACCAATGGAAGAGAGTCCAAATAGTGTGGGTTACAGGGGTATGGGTCTGGGTGGGATGCTCTGAGGGGCAGTGTGGACTTGTTGGGCCGAAGGGTCTGTTTCCACATTGTAGGGATTCTATGATCCTCTATGATAACAGCATTGATGAGGCTTTCTCATTTGTCCAACCGACTGATTATCCAAACTTGGTGCACATAACTTTCTAAGTATTACTTCCCAGTGATCTGATGTTTGCCAACTCGTCAGCCCAGAAACAGTAGTTAATAGATCATTGACATTCATGATCCTATTTGTCACCTGAGGGGCTGTTTTCCAGAACGTGGACAGTCATTGAAGAAGGGGTAAAGACTGGCGCATTGTCATTTTGATCCAAGACTGTAACAGTGAGTGTAGTCACACTCTTCAGTTGACCAATATCTTCTGCTATTACAGTCAATTCCAGACTTGCGTTAGGCAATGACTCCCTGTCGATGCTTTTTCCTGGTGCGACAGAGACAATGCCTGGAAAATGAATATAAAACAGTCAGGCATCAAACACATTAATTAAAATAGTTACACTTGTTGGGATAGTCACAGGATACCTGAGCAAATTGTACGAGCAAATATAAACCAATCCGAACTCCACATACAATGACTATCCTGCTCTAAATGGAGAAAGTTACACTAAACGGTTTTCTCACAAAAACAATTATAGGTTCACCAGCACATACATACAAACAGAACTGATCAGGATCAGGAATTGGCCATTTGGCTCCTCAAGCCTTCTCTGTCCTTCGATAAGATCAAGGCTGATCTCAATCAGTCTCAATCTACTCTCTTGCCCTGATATCCTTTGACTTCCTCATTAGTCGGGAATCTCTCTCTCTGCCTTTGAAGTATTCAGTGACCCTGCATTCACCAGTCTCTGGGGAAGAGAGTTCCACAAGCTCAGAATCCTCTAACAGAAAAAGTATTTCTAATTTTTGGCTTAAAATTAACGGTCTCCCATTTAAACCATGTTTCAAATTTCTAGTTGCTCCTACGATGAGAAAAATCCTTTCAGGATCCACTTTGCCAAGTCCCCTCAGGATTTTATATGTTTCAATGAGATTACCTCTCATTCTTCTCAACCCAGTGAATATAGGGCCAGCTTTTCCTTAGGGTTAACCCCTCTCATCACCTCTTGAACAGAGATTTGGCTTCCTTCCCATTCAAGGTATTTCTCAGTGTGTGTGTGAAAAATGTGCTTCCTGGCATCAGCCTTCAACTTGTCTCTTAGCAAGTTGTAGCTAGCTCCCCTTATCCAGTGTCAATAGTTCTGGATTTGCTTGGTGTCTCTCTTTCATTACTCATTGACCTCTGTTCAAGTTTGAACTGTTTTTAACCCTTCCTGACTCTCATCCCTGGCAATTTCTCTTCACTGGTAAAGTCTTGGGATTTTTACTGTTGGAAAGCTAATCAAATTTATCCATTTCCCTTGCTTGTGCAATATGTTTGCTGTATTTCACACATGGGATAGTAAAGCTGAAAGTTGTGCTCCTGAACTTAAATCAAAATGGGCATGTGCTAAGTGAGGTTCAAACCTCTGAAGATTTTAGCTACGCATTTGATGATTATTAGTTAGAATTGGCAATTCAATTGTGTCCAATTCTGTGGCACAGAAGTGATGATTATTAGTTAGAATTGGCAATTCAATTGTGTCCAATTCTGTGGCACAGAAAACCATTATGGAATTTAACAACATTGCATTTTTTTTTAGTTTAGATTAATATTTTCTAAAACTTCAGTCCAGCCAAATAGACTCTTCCACATCTGTGTATCCATTTAATCATAACTCAAATTGGATGTCTTGCATGCCTATATATCAAGAATCTGAGTTTTCACCATCAAGTGAGAATGAAACATTTCATAGGATCCCTACAGTGTGGAATCAGGCTATTTGGCCCATCCCAACCCTCTGAAGAGCATTCCATCCAGACCCACCCCTTGTCCTATAACCTTACATTTCCCATGGCTAACCCAGAGATAATAGGAACTACAGATGCTGGAGAATCCGAGATAACAAGGTGTGGGGCTGGATGAACGCAGCA
>JAHRHZ010000071.1:22369254-22390890 GCA_024137785.1 Ginglymostoma cirratum
GATGCTGCTTGGCTTGCTGCGTTCATCCAGCTCTACACCTTGTTATCCATGGCTAACCCACCTAGTTTACACATTGCTAGACACAGTGGACAATTTAACATGGCCAATCCACCTTACCTACACATCTTTGGACAGTTAGAGGAAACCAGAGCAAACTCATGCAGAATATGCAAAGTCCACATAGGCAGTTGCCCAAGACTGGAATCAAACTTAGGACTCTGGTGCTGTGAGGCAGCAGTGCTAACCAGTGAGTCACCGGGCCGCCCCATCTTGCCTTGAGTGAAAGTAAAACCATCGACAGTGAGTTTAGTTGCATTCTATCTCTCACTGGTTACTTTCATTTCCATTGGATGTGTCAGCCTAAACAGTAGACATTACTCCATGGAGCAAATCATTTCGCTGCCCCTTTGGCCAACAGAACCTAAAAGAGATTACTTAGACATTTGTCTCACTGCTGTTTGCAGGCAAATTGAGAGTAATATTGGTCTACTTAACACTCAGTGGGGCTCCAGAATAATTCACTGTGAAGTACCTGAGGATAGTTCTACAGGATGTGCTAAGAATTAACGAGTGAAGTCTATCTTTTGAGCTCTAGGTAACAAAGGGGCAATAGCTCACCAGTGTTCCAGTCTATTGTGAAGAATTCAGTTGTGTTACCCTGTAATTGGTAACTGATGACAGCATTGAGTCCTTCATCACTGTCAAAAGCTAAAATAGGTCCATTCAGCATGGTGATTTGTGTACCTAGAAATTAAATAATGAGGGAAGATGTGTTAACTTTGGTCAATGGAACAATAACTTCTAGACACTTACTGTAACACCTTTGAAACCAGTTTTTAAGATCATAGTATGGGCAAGTAAAATAGAAATTGTGGCTTGCGCTTGCCATTGTTTGATTCTGCCCAATCCCATTGAGTTCCTTTCACAAAATAGATAACTACACTGATTCCATGTTTAGCTGTGTCTCAGTGGCTGGCACTCCTGCTGAGTCAGAAGGCTATGGGTTCGAGTCCCACTCCAGAAACCTGAGCACAGTATCTATGCTGACAGCTAGTGCAGTGCAGGAGGATAGGCTATCCCTTTGAATGGTGATTTAGGAGTTACTATTAGCCAGTACCTGCCTGGCTCTTCAGAAGTGTATTGAGTTTGCTGGAATCCTCCTATCTGGCATAGAGTCACACAGCATGCCTATCAACGTCACCGTTTGGAGTTCTGACTTTCAGGTGCGATATCAATCAGAGGTCCTGTCTTAGCTAGACTCAAGATTGCATGGTACAGTGTCCTTCACAGTGTGCTAACTAATCCCCACTTTATAAACATCATCAAAATCATCTGACCATTATAGTGGGATTTTGCCGTGTACAAACGTTTCTACTACTTTTGACTGAAAGCAAAACGTGCTGGAAATCACAGTGGGTCAGGCAGCATCCACGGAGAGAGAGCAAGCTAACGTTTTGAGTCTGGTTGACTCATCATCATTACCGGCTCTGAATAAGAGTCATCTCAACTGGAAACGTTAGCTTGCTCGCTCTCTCCATGGATGCTGCCTGACCCGCTGTGATTTCCAGCACTTTTTGTTTTCAGTAAAGATTCCAGAATCTGCAGTAATTTGCTTCTATATTCTACTACTTATGCTGCTCTGCATCAGTAACCAGACTTGAAAATGTACTTCCTTGCCTGTAAAAAGCTTTGGGGTTTCCTGAGGATGTGAAAGGCATTATATAATTCAAGTCCTTCAAATAATTCTGCGGCAAATACGGCACTGTGGCTGGCAGTTGGGATGATTGGAACAGAAGGAGACCATTCAACCTCTTAAATTATTGCAGCTGTTCAGAAAGTTTATGGCTGATCTGTATCCATCTTATTCCAGTCCCTCCTCCCATTGGCTCCATATTCCTAGACAGACCATAACCTACTGGTCTCAGATTTCAGGAATTGAGGGAGAACCAGATGGGACACTGTTTCATACTCTTGGCACCTTTTTTCATGAAAAAGCCTTTCAAGCTTCTCCCCTCAGTAGCCCAGCTCTGATTTCAAATCAACGTCTCCTAGAAAGTGGAGCAGGGTTCTCTCTATCCAGTCATTCAAATCCTTTTTCAATCCTAAAAGCCTTAATCCTACATTATAACAGTAACTACATTTCAAGAAATACGTCATTGGCTGCAAAACACTTTGGGAGACATGAGGTCTTGGGAGGTACTACAGAAATGCAAGTTTCTTTTTTAAAGAATCCCCACAGTGTGGAAACAAGCCATTCAGCCCAACAAGCCCAAACCGACTCTCTGAAGAGCATCCCAACCCAGACTCACCCACCAAGCCTATCCCTGAAACCCTACATTTCCCATGGCTAATCCACCTAACATACACATCCCTGAATACTATGGGGCAATTTAGCATTGCCAATCCACCTAACCTGCACATCTTTGAACTGTGGGAGGAACCCCAGAGTAAACCCACACAGAGAACGTGCAAACTCGACACAGACACTTGCTCAAGGGTAGAAATGAACCCAGGTTGCCTGCACTGCGAGGCAGCAGTGCTAACCACTGAGCCACTGCGCTGCCCAAGGCGTCAGGAATGAATCACAAAAGGCTAAGATGCAGATACAGCAAGTAATTACGAAATGCTACCAGTTAGTGTGAGGGAACTGAATATAACAGCAGGGAGTTTATTCTTTAGTTTTCAGGCCACTGCTTTGAGATCATTTCTGGAATACTGTGTGCTGTGTCAGTCATCTTATTTAAGGAAAGGTGTAAATTCTTTGGAAGCAGATCAGAGAAGGGTTTTTGTTTTGAGGATTTTGTCTAACTCAATACGTGGCCAGTAATGACACACCTACCTGCCTCTGGATTCTCCAGAATTTCAGCTTGATATGACGTCTGAGTAAACGTGGGACTGTTATCATTCTCGTCTGAGATGGAGATGGTCAGTACGCCAGAATCCTGGTGAGAGAGACACAATGTTTTGAACATTTATGTGTGAAAATGAAGGGACCAATCTTTTCAGAGTTTACTGAAAGAAAAGATTTGCTCGATCATTGTGGAGGTTCTGTAGTGTAGTAGGAAGCAACTCCTGCTTCAAGGCCAGAAGCCCTGGGTTCAAGACTCACCCTAGCAGCTGCTGACTAGAGATGGAGCACTTGTGATGCAACTCTGCATTTTAATAGCCAGCCCGCTAACCCAAGCAACATCCCCCCATCCAAATGTGTAGGAAGACACAAAACAAACTTGTTTGTAGGTTGTCAATATTCATGGTACTTTTTCTTTGGCTCAGGTGGTCCCGAGCTCATGGATGACATCTCTCTCCATCACACTCTCCCCCGCTTTCTAACAGTTACAAGAAAAGAAACAGTTGAGTGTAGGAACTGGCTGGAAATAGATTTGAAGCTCAGGGGGAAGCAATGGAAATTGTCAATTCACTGAAAAAGTACTCATTAATAAGCTGTCCTTTCGTATCCTTTCAGCACTGACACACTGTTGGTCCATTCTGCAATGGCTTCCACTTCAAGCTTACAGTGACTACAAAGTTACAACTTAAAATTATTCCAAAAATGCCAAATGTCCTGGGACGAGGTCAAAGTAGTGATGCAACCTTAGCATTCAGACACCTGATTAAAACAAATTATGTTTTGAATGGTGCAGAAAATAGAGACTTGTTGCAGAAGCTGCTTGTCTTGCATGTAAGAATGTCAAATCACAACAATTTATACTCTCAGAGAAAAGGGTGTTGATCGGTTGGCAAGTCAATGCTGACTAGCCAAGTTGTTGCCACGGACAAAGCAACAGTATCCAGTAGGTACCCCCAGCTCCTGGATTAATCAGAAAAGTTGCAAGGCTCGAGCAAATTCCTTTTGTTTGCAAAGAGTGGGTCTGTGTGCATGACACCGTCACTTCTTGCCTGTGAAAGAGGGAGGTGACGGTCTAGTGGTATTGTCACTCGACTATTAATCCAGAGACCCAGATAATGTTCTGGGGACCCAGGCTGGAATCCCGCCATGGCAGATGGTGGAATCTGAATTCAATAAAAATATCTGGAATTAAGAATCTAATGATGACCGTGAAACCATTGTCGATTGTCGGAAAAACCCATCTGGTTCACTAATGTCCTTTAGGGAAGGAAACTGCCATTCTTACCTGGTCTGGCCTACACGTGAATCCAGACCCACAGCAATGTGGTTGTCTCATAACAGCCTACTGGGCAATTAGGGGTGGACAATAAATGCTGCCTAGCCTGTGAATGAATAAAGGAAATAAGCAATATTGCTCAAAATGGAGCATTTACAGAGCCCTGGCATCGAGAAACTAAGCCTTTATCTTGTGGTTTGTATTTTCATCAGAATACCTTGAATACATGAATATTTCAGTCCAGGATGTGTTTCTTCATTGTACCTGGGTTGGTTCCACCTTATCCACTTTAATATCACTTTCCTGGCATCTTCTTTCTTCCAGTGAATTTCTTTTTCAACATTGTGTTTGGAAGAATGAGAGGGGATGCCATTGAAACATATAAAATTCTGACAGGGCTGGACAGACTGGATGCTGAGATCATCCTTCCCCTGGGTGGGGTGGTGGGGTCTAAAACAAGGGGTGACCAGCTCAGAATGCATGCTAGCCCATTTCAACTGAGATGAGGAGAAATTTCTTCACTCAAATGCTGGTGAACCTGTGGAATTCTCTACCACAAGAAGTCACTGAATATATTTAAGAAAGAAAAAGATAGCTATTTAGTAGCTAAAGGTGTCAAGGGCATGGGGAGAATGTGTCAATATAACATTAAATACAGGATCATCCAAAAGGGATTTGAAAACGAGGGGGCACATTTTTAATATGAGAGGAAAGACATTTAAAAAAGATTTGAGGGGCGATTTTTACATGGGTGGTTTGTGTGTGGAATGAATTTCCTGAAGAAGTGATGGATGTGGGTACAACTACAATGTTTAAAAGACATTTAGATAAGTGCATGGAGATAGTAAGAACTGTGGATGCTGGAGTCAGAGTTAATACAGTGTGGAGCTGGAGGAACACAGCAGGTCAGGCGGTATCAGAGGAGCAGGAAAATTGACATTCCGGGTTTATATCCTGATGAAGGGTGTAAACCTGAAACACTGACTTTCCTGCTCCTTTGATGCTGCCTGACCTGCTGTGCTCCTCCAGTTCCACACTGTGTTGATTGGATAAGTACACAGATAGGAAAGGTTTGGAGGAACATGGGCCGGGAACGGGCAAGAGGGACTAATTTGGTTTGGGATTATGTTTGGCATGGACTGGTTGGACCGAAGTGTCTGCTTCCGCCTTGCATGACTCTATGACTATGATTCTATGATCATATTGAATGGTGGGGGTACCTTGATGGACTGAATGGCCTAATCCTGCTCCTATTTTCTATAATTCTATGTGATTAACTTGACTTGAATGGATTTCATATTCCAGGTACATGGGTGCAAGTGGAGGCCATTCAGTTCCTAAGGCACATTCTATCACTCAATGAGATCAAGACTGGTACACTTCTTCACTGAATCTACTCATCTTGGGTTCTGTACCCTTGACAGCCTCACCTAACAAAAACAATCAATTCTAATGAGGTTTGGAGTCAAACACTTTATTTTATCCTCGCCCTACCTTTCCTTGGTGGCATGTCCAAACTGAGGCATTCAAGAAGGGATTGGATCATGATTTGGATAGAACCAATGGGGAGAAAGCAGGAGATTGGTACTGGGTAATGACGTTCATTTGAAGAGCTGCTGCAGACATGATGAGCCGAATGGTGGCTGGTTTATGCACCTTTGTTACTGTTTCACTGCAAAGTGAAAAAAATCTTTTCCTCTTTAATGTACAAAGCATCTGAAATTGGATCTACTAGATTCTACCTTTACAATCTCTGTTCCAGCAAATACACCCTCTACTTGTGCAGATCTCTCCGCATTTCCTAATCCTTGGTGCTAATTGTGTGAGCCCATGCTGTCTGAAATGTTACGATAATTAGCCAAACATACGCTTAAGGAGTGAACTGTTCTGATCTGGAATCCACTGCCTAAAAAGGATAGTGGATCAGATAAAGAAATAGCTTTCAAAACAGGATCTGGTAGACCTTTAACCTTTGCAGGGTTATGGAAAAAAGCAGAGAAGCAAGGTAATTTTTTGAGAGAGTAAGAACTGCAGATGTTGGAATCAGAGACAACACAGTGTGGAGCTGGAGGAACACAGCAGGCCAGGCAGCATCAGAGGAGCAGGAAGGCTGATGTTTCGGGTCGGGACCCTTCTTCAGAAATGAGGGAGGGGGAAGGGAGCTTGGAAATAGATAGAGAGAGGAGGGATGGGGCTGGGGAAGGTAGGTGGGACAAAGTAACATTTATGAATCAGGCTATGTCAGGATAACCTGGGTTAAGGAGACAGCCATCCAGGACCTAGCAGTCTTAGAGAAATTTATTCCCTCAGAAGGGTGCGAATCTGACTTCTCTACCCCAAAGGGAGGCTAAGTTGCAGAGTAATTGATGTATATTTGGACTCTTAAGTGTATCGAGGAATGGGAGATATGGTGAACTTATTAAATCAGGCATGAACTTATTCAATGATGGAATATGTTTGAGAGCTCATGTGGTTGACACCTATTTATTAGATACATCTAAACTCGTGCACTCTATTGTTTTAACTAACCGGTTTGGATCTGCAATGACACACCTCCAACTACTCTGCGGTAGGATCTGAGCTTTGATCTGCTGACTCAGAGGTTGGGACACTACCATTGCATCACAAGACCCTCTGCATACAATTTTATGATCCTGCTCGGTATATGATTAATAAATGTGCACATCATCCTGACATTTTAATCACATGTGCAATGTAACTCTAAATGCTAAAGATGATGGTGCAGATATGAGTAGCAACACAGCATCTGATAGGGCTGAAAATAATTACTCTTCGAGCATGTCTTGGGTTTTCTGGGTTGTCTTTGACTGTGATGGTGAGCTTGTATTCAGCAATCTGCTCTCTATCCAATGGTCTGTTGACATAAATGACTCCAGTCTGTAAAAAAAAAATCACAGGCAACATTAACGTTACCAAGAAATCACAAACAATCAATTTGGATCCCCATGCAGGAAGATACGCAGAAGGGGCATGGGTAGTTCACTCAGACCCTCAGACCTGTTCTGCCCTTCAGAAAGATCATGGCTGATCTAGTTGTGATCTCAACTCTACAGTCCAGCCTTCCCAATAACCTTTCAGTCTTTACTGAATAAGAACCCCTCCTACACTCCATTAAAAATATTCAAACTCTTTGTTTTCACCATCTTTTGAAAAGTTCCAAAGGCTCGTGACCCTGAGAGAAAAATAAATTCTGCTTATCTCTGACTTAAATGGGCAGCTGTTTATTTTTAAGCAGTCATCCCCAAGTTCTGGTTTCTTCCATGAGTGTAATCCTTGTCTACTCTGTCAAAAATCCTCAGGATCTTAAATATTTCAATCAATCCATCTCTTACTCTCTGAAACCTCAGCTGATACGAGTCTAGCATGTCCAACCTGTTCTCTTACAACAAACCTCACATTGCAGGTGCTAGTCTGGCAATCCTTCACTGAACTGCTTCCAATGTGCTTATATCCTTCCTTAAATAAGGTGCATCTTAAGTAAGATACTGTATACAGTGCTCCTGAACTGGTTTTACTAATGCCCTGTATAACTGAAGCATAACTTTCCTTCTTTCGTTTTCAAATTCCGTGGCAACAAACAATAGCATTTTGTGAGCTTTCCTGGTTACTTGCTGGACCTGCAGACTATCATTTTGCGATTATTGCCCAAGATAGGGCACACCGTATCTCTGCAATCTCCAACCATTTAGATAACATAATTCTTCCAACCAAAATGGACAACTTCACATTTTCCTGCATTATATTCCATTTGCAACATTTTTGCCCACTCATTTAACCCATCAATATCTCTTTGAAACTGTCTTGTGCCTTCTTCACAACTTACCTTCCTGTCTATCTTTGTGTCATCAGCAAATTTAGCAATTGTACCTTTGGTTCCTTCATCCAAGTCATTTGTATAGTTTGCAGAAGTGGGGGCCCTAGGCCTAAACCCTGTAGCACCCCATTCATAACAACTACTCTCTATTTCCTCAGAGATAGCAAGAACGACAGATGCTGGAGTCAGAGACAACACAGTGTGGTGTTGGATGAACACAGCAGGCCAGGCAGCATTAGAGGAGCAGGGAAGCTAATGTTTCGGGTCAGGACTCTTCTTCTGAAATGAGGAGGGTTGAGCTGGAAAATAAATAGAGAGGGGAGGGGTGGTGTTGGGGAAGGTAAGTGGGATGGTGACAGGTGAGAGCAGTTAGGTGGTGGGGATTGGTCAGTGGGATTTGAGGGGCGGATAGGTGGGAGAGAAGATGGACAGGTTGTGTCAGGTCAAGGAGGTGGGGATGAAAGGGAGGGTGGAATTGGGATGAGGCCAGGGATGGGGAGATTTTAAAACTGGTGAATTTCATGAACCCGGGCACCTTTCCTTGCAACCGCAGGAAGTGCTACATCTGCCCCTATACTTCCCCCCTCACCTCCATTCAAGGCACAAAACAAACCTTCCATATCAGATAGGGGTTCACCTGCACATCCGTCAACTTGATCTACTGTATCCACTGCTCCTGATGTGGCCTCCTCTACATCAGTGAGACCAAGCGGAGGCCTGGAGACCGCTTTGTAGAGCAACTGTGCTCTGTTCACGACAAATGACAACACCTTCCAGTCACGAACCATTTCAACTCCCCCTCCCACTCCCTGGGTGACATGTCCATCCTGGGCTGCCTCCAGTGTCACAATGACATCACCTGCACCACCCGGAGGAGCAGCACCTCATATTCCACCTCGGGAGCCTACGGCCCAAAGGCCTAAATATGGATTTGACCAGTTTCGAAATCTCCCCACCCCCCGCCTCATCCCACGTCCAACCCTCCCTCTCATCCCCACCTCCTTGACCTGACACAACCTGTCCATCTTCTCTCCCACCTATCCGCCCCTCCCACCTCACTGTCCAATCCCCACCATTCCCTACCTGCACTCACCTATCACCATCCTACCTACCTTGCCCAGCCCCACCCCTCATCTCTATTTATTTCCCAGCTGCCTTTCCACTCCCCATTTCTGAAGAAGGGTCCTGACCTGAAATGTCAGTTTTCCTGTTCCTCTAATGCTGCCTGGCCTGCTGTGTTCCTCCAGCTTCATACTGTGTGCCCTCGGTTTCCTGTTTGTTAATACATTATTTCCCTTTCTCAAAACCATACAGACTCATCCTAAAGAACACAAAGGTTTTGAAGGTTGTAGGGCTGACGCTAGTTAGAGAAGTAGGGAAGAATTTTGAATTTCAACTTGAAGATAAAATTTAATAATGTAGGTCAGTGAGCACAGGGCCTAGTGGGTGAACAAGACGTTGTATTTCATGTTCGATTCAATCTTAATATTAATCATGTCACATCCGTGTATTTAAGCCTAGAAGTTACTTAACTGTTTCATTGATGAAGAAGGCATTTTCAATGTTTCCTGCAGTGATACTAAAGGTCAGGAGGGCATTGTGCCCACTGTCAATGTCAGTGGCCAAAATTCTGGTAATGCTTGTGGACACGGCTGTGTTTTCACTGAAGGTGCAGTTCCGCGGAATGTTCTGGAGCACAGGATCATTATCATTTACGTCCAGGACATGAATGCCCACCAGGACCTGCACAGAATAGAATCAGAGGATTTTACAGCACAGAGCAGTCCATTCAGAGCATCATGTATCTGCCGGTTGTTTGAAGAGCTATCCAACCAGGCTCACTCACCCTGCTCTTACCTCCATAGCTTGGCAAATGTCTCCACTTCAAGCATCTGCCTTTGGAAAGTTACATGCTTCCAGCTCACTTTCAAACAGTGTGTTCCAGATTGTAACAACTCACAGCATAAAACTCTTTTGTCAATGGCCTGAAATCTGTGTCCTCTGTTCAATAAAGCAAGAGGGAAGCTTCTTTACTTGATCCAAGGCCTTCTTGATTATGACTCCTGCATTATATCGACACTGACATTTTCCTGCTCAAAGGGGAAGATTCCCAGATACCCCACATAAACTTGACTGGTCTCCAGTACCATTCTGATAAATTCCCTGTTCTGGAATGAGATGCTATAATCCAAATGAGTCAGAGAGACAGAGAAGGGGCATTGGTGGTCCTTACCACCAGATTTGATCAATCTTTTCCCAATAAGTAAACCTCTTCAAAGTCACACTTAGGCTGACACTGCATCTCAAGCTTTTCCGCCACAAAATGGGGCTCAAGGTAAAACACGACTTGTAGGTTCAAGGATTTGTGAATCAAATTTGGGCCTGACCATAAAGCCTGATGTCTAATTGGGTTGCAAGTTTTAGTGGGCGAACTGGGGAGTTATTTGAGTCCATGACCTTGAAGTAGACTTTAATTTGTTGCTGTCGGTGGCTGAGAATCTTCAATTAAATTGTTCAAGACAATCAGCAGATAGGGACCGGAAACTTAAAGTTCTAAATCTGAATGTGTTTTCAAAATCTTGGCCTGTGACTTCACTGGTGGTGGTCAAAGGCAGGACCTCCTGAAGCTGTTGCAGAATGCTTCGACCCAGCTTTTGAAGGTTGACAAGACATTGAACTGAGCTCCCACTTGTCTTCTCATGTGGATGGATGTAAAGTCAGAAGTTGCGTGTCCAACAGGTTTATTTAAAATCACAAGCTTTTGGAGCGCTGCCCCTTTGTCAGGTGACCTGTGTCATGTGACTTCTGGCTTTATCCACACCAGTCCAACAACCGGCACGTCCACATCATGAATGGATGTAAGACGTTCCTTTTTGAGGAAGGGCTGCCGAGATATCCTTGGGGCCTTGGTCAATATTTATCGCTCAATCAACACCACTCTTTGCAGGAGCTATTGACTGCACTTCAGAAGTATCTAGGTGTCTTTGACCAGCGGGTGCCTGTCTCATGTGGGACATAATCTCAAGGCTGAAACCATTGTCCATGCCAGCCTTGTGAGAGCGTAACTGAAGCAAAGAAAGGAGAGAGGGAGGGGTGAAAGAATGATGGAATAAGAATAGAAATGAAGGTACAAAGGAATGAAAGAGAGCAAGAAATTTAGAAAGATCGAGCAAGAATTGGACGAGATAATGGGAAAACGGAGGCAAGTTCGTCCACATGCCTATCCTTGCTATTGCCTGATTAAAGTTACTGTCCAAAAATTAATGGACAATTGGTAAAGCTTGATGGCAGGAATACATGTTGCGCTAATATAAAACGAGGGATATGAACAAGTTAAGGACTGACCGTACTGCTCAGAGCTGGTGTGCCTCTGTCTTTGCCCATAATGGTTAAGTTATAAAATGCAATGCTTTCTCGATCCAACTCGGCACCTCTTTGCACGCGAAGCTCCCCTTCTACTGGAGAAATAATGAATTCATCTGTGAATCAAGAAAAAGGGAATGTTGGTTGGAAGACCTGCCCCATGCCTAAGGCATTATCTGCAGAACATGCTACTGGGAACAATTACACAGTAGTTACACTCATCAGAACATATTCTTCTCCTTTGCTAGTGTTTGCATTCTCTTTTCCTCTTGTTTTCTATCATGTTGTAAAAGAATATAGTCTTTGTGTACCATGTTGTTTGCCAACCCTCTCATCCTTGATTTTGTTTTATTCACTCACAGCATGTAGGCGTTACTGTCTGGGCCAGCATTTTATTGCCCATCTCTAGTTGCCTGTGAGAAGGTGGTGGTGAGCTGCCTTCTTGAACCGCTGCAGTCCACATGGTGCAGGTAGACCTACAATGCCAATAAAGGAGTGATTTCCAGGATTTTGACCCTCTTGCAATTGTGCTGTGTGTGGAAACTAAACGATAAAACTTAGGACACAAACGTCCTTTGTAGGACCATGAATGTTTTTCCAATTAACGTGTTGGTTTGAATTCTTCTTAAAGCATGTGCTTTTCTGAATTGCCACATGTGGATTTTTTGATTATTACTTTAAGCATGACTTTGTTCATTAGGGACAGCATCTCCTGTATTTAATGGGCCTGTGTTTTTCTGCTAACTTGAGCAGCTCTGGAGGACTAAGCTATTTGCAAACGTTACGAATGAACGTATAAATGGATCCTACCTGCATTTTGTCAGCCAATGGTTCAGCAAACATCATCTACACCTCAGAGTCAGTAAGCTACCGATTCAGTTCCCACTGGAGCACTGAAATCTTGGCTGGTACTCTCAGCTCAGTGCTGTGCAACTGGAGGTTCTGTCTCTCACTCTCTCTCTGACAAGATGTTGAACTCAGCTCCCACCTGCCTTCTCACATGGATGGATGTAAGTGGTTCCATTTTGAGGAAGGGCAGGGGATATCTCCTTGGTGCCCTGGCCAATATTTATCCCTCAATCAACACTGCCCTTAGCAGGAGCCTACCGAGTACAAGCTGACTGCCAAGTTTCCAGCTGAGAATATTGGCCACACTTCAAAAGTGCCTCACTGGCTGTTAATTGCTCTGAGACACCTTTGGCTATGAAAAATTTATAAATCATTGTATCATCGAATGATTATAGCACTGAACAAGGCCATTTGCTCCACTGTGTCCATGCTGGTCCACTGAAGGAGCAAGTCGTTTTCTTACATGTTACTCCACACTAGTAGCAGATACTGACTCATGATCTATTTCAATTTAAACAGTAAAGAGTTTGCATATTTTTAAAATCCTAGAATCACAGCTGCTTGTGTGATCTTACGGAATTCTTTACCCTCTGTTTTAATGTTCAGTTACTTCATCTGACTCTATCAGTATTTCATCATCAATGTACTAGTTTCCCCTCATAGAAATGCCAGCTGTTAACCCCAGCACTTCCTCAAACCAATTCACAAACTAATTGCTTTAGAACGCACCCATATAATTGGACATCACATAGAGTCTGTCAGTTACTGAAAGCCCCATGCTTTCGGTGTGCCTCAAGAATCGGTGCTGGGTCCGCTGCTTTTTGTCATTTATATAAATAATTTGGGATGTGAATATAGGAGGAATGGTTCTTAAGCTTGCAGATGATGCCAAACTTTGTGGTATAGTGGACTGTGAGGAGGATTATCTCAGAATACAACGGGACCTTGACCAGATGGACCGATAGGCTGAGGAGAGGCAGATAAAGTTTAATCTAGATAAATGTGAAGTGTTGCATTTTGATAAGGCAAATCAGGGCAAGACATATACACTTAATTGTAAGGTCCTGGGAGTGTTGCAGAATAAAGAGACCTTGGGGTGCAGGTGCATAGTTCCTTGAAGGTGGAGTAACAGGTAGGTAAGATAGTGAAGAAAGTGTTTGGTACATTTGCCTTTCTGGTCAATGCATTGAGTATAGGAGTTGGAAGGTCATGATGCAGCTGTACAGGACATTTGTTAGGCCACTTCTGGAATACTGCATTCAATTCTGGTCTCCCTGCTATTCCAGCCGGAGGGTTTGAGCTATAGGGAGAGCCTGAATAGGCTGGAACTATTTTCCCTGGAGGTGGGAGGCTGAGGGGTTACCTTATAGAGGTTTATAAAATGATGAGGATCATGGATACGGTGAATAGCCAAGGTCTTTTTCTCAGGTAGGGGAGTCCAAAACTACAGGTTTAAGGTGAGAGGGGAAAGATTTAAAAGGGGCCTGAGGGGTAACTTTTTCACACAGAGGGTGGTGCATGTATGGAATGAGCTGCCAGAGGAAATGGTGGAGGCTGGTACAATTACAACATTTAAAAGGCATCCGGATGGGTACATGAATAAGAAGGGTTTAGAGGGATATGGGCCCAATGCTGGCAAATGGGACTAAGTTAATTTAGGATATCTGGTTGGCATGGACGAGTTGGGCCAAAGGGTCTGTTTCCGTGCTGCACAGCTCTGTAACTCTTTACAGATTATATAACTGACACTGCTCAGACTTACTAAGGGGATCGCCTGCTATGATGCTATATTCCACTTGCCCATTTGGGCCTGAATCTTGGTCATCCGCAAGGAACGTCCATACTCTGGGGCCTGGCTGACCCTCAGTGATATCAAATGGACCCTCGTAAGTGTGAAGAAACTTTGGCACCACATCATTGATATCATTCACGTTGACTAGTACCTACAATAGGAGAATGAAAAAGACAGATTTATCGCTTACATTCTAACAATTTAAGCATTTATGCTCAAAGAACAAACCCAGTATACAAGTCTGTCTTGGACAATGAGCTCTGATTAAATTGCACTCCAGCTGCAGAGGTGGAATCAAACATTTTGTTTCCTCTCACTGTAGTTCATGATCCAAGTGTCCCTTCTATCTCTTACCAATTTTAGGGGTGTAACCAATTCCAATAAAGACTTGAAAGGTTGGAGAAACTCTGAATCATTGAGCAAAACGATATTCAGCAAAAAATTTAAAAACATAACGCCATGGCCATACCGTGTGGATCCCCACCGTGTGGAAGCAGGCCATTCAGTCCATCAATTCTACACCAACCCTCTGAAGAGCATCCCACCCAGACCCAACCCTAGCCCTGTAACCCTGCATTTTCCCATGGCTAATCCACCTAACTTGCACATCCCTGGACACTATGGGCAATTTCCCATGGCCAGCCAACCTATCCTGCACATCTTTGAACTGTGAGAGGAAAAAGGAGCACCTAGAGGAAGCCCATGCAGATATGGGGAGAATATGCAAACTCCATTCAGACAGTTGCCTGAGGGTGGGGTTGAGCCCAGGTCTCTGGTGCTGTGAGGCAGCAGTGCTAACCACTGAGCTGCAGTGCCATCCAAGTGACAGGACATTCGCTGGAGGAGAATAGAGGCAGCTTATTGGTTAAGATTTAATTAGCTATTTATTGGGGGTGGGACAGTGGTGTGAGACTAAACAATCAGGTCTCAGACCCCAGATTAAGACATATGCAAATTAAGCGAAGGGTAGATTTAAATTGAAACTCTTGAATTTGTACAGAGCGGACATATTACAGGAGTACCGTACTGGGACATTATTACTCTGCTGTTCGGTTAATGAGCAGGCCTGGACATCGTTGACCGTTAATTCAAGGAGCTAATGATCCACAAGGTTCCATGGAGAGACAGAATCTAAGACCCTTGGGACGTCCTGCCCTTGTGTGGTGGGGTATCAACTTCGCATGTGGACTCCACACATGCTCCAACTTCAGGCTGAAAGTCGCTGTCCCTGCACCCAGTTTTTGAACCTTTCTATTCATCCCAACAATTAAATATGACAAGCCCCAGGATTATCAGATACACCTCTCAATCTCTGGTTACACCTGTCAATGGGTTTAACGAACAGCTGGAAGGGAGTTGGAGCAGCACAACCGGAAAGGAGAAAATAATGAAGACAGTCATTCAGGCACAGCCAATGATCGTTATGAACTCTGTCTCATGACTGAATGTTGTGTTTGAGGAATTAGCTTCTTGAATTGATGTTCGGCGTTGCTCATAAACTCCACAGCTGAGTGATGGTGTCCCTGTGGTTAGCGCTGCTGCCTCCCAGCATCAGGGACCCGGGTTTGATTCCACCCTCGGTCTGTGTGGAGTTTGTACGTTCTTCCCGTGTCTGCGTGGGTTTCCTCTGGGTGCTCCGGTTTCCTCCCACAGTCCAAAGGTGTGCAGGTGAGGTGGATTGGCCAAGCTAAATTGGCCATAGTGTCCAGGGCTGTATAGGCTAGGTGGGTCAGCCACGGGAAATGTGGGTTATAGGGGATGGGGTGGGTATGCTCTTCAGGCCGTTAGTGTGGACATGGTGGGCCAAATGGCCTGCTTCCACACTGTAGGGATTCTATGATAAACAGTATCCCTTTACTATGTCAGCTCTATATAAATTCAAGTCTTTCTATTACTCTTCAAAATAACTTCTGTGGATAGTTTGAACATCACTGCCTTGTTGATGTTTCACATTCAGACTTAATGGATAGTCGGTTCTTGAGCCAAAGCATTGCCTTTTTAAGTACTTACGGTGGCTGTGGATGTCAGGCGGCACAGTGGATTCGGACAGCGGTCAGTGGCTGTAATGGTGAGAGTGTAGCGGCCGTGGCATAGCTCATAGTCCAGTTCCTTCACTGCTTCGATCTGACCCTAGATCAAGGAATTAATATTTACTCAGTGTCTACACTGGCCCTTGGACATCTGAGGAACTGTAAAAAAATGCTGTTTGAGTCTTTTTAATGTGAAAAGAGAATGGGCGTTCACACTTGCTCGTTAACACTTCATAGGGTAGAGTTCACGCAGTGCATGTACACTCCATGTGCCACCCAGATGTCATGTTTATATGATTCACAACCTAAAGTTTTACATTCAAATCACACTATCAAAGGGGCTGTTTTGAAAGTAAAAGATAATTTGTGTAAATTTCAGTTTGGAAGGGTTTTGGTCTGCCAAATTGCCATGGGGGTAGGATGCAGGGGACAGAGATGTTTTGAGATGACTGACCTCGAACAGTCATAACCAGCTTCATTTGTGCTGGCTGTGACTCCAGCAAGCGGAGAGTTTTCCCTCGAATTCCCATTGATTCCAGCTTCGCCAAGGCTCCTTGATGCCACATCTTTTTTAATTGCAGCCTTGATATCAAGGGCAAGTGGTTCGTAAGTGGAATGAACTGCTAGAAGAAGTGGTTGGTGCAGGTAAAGTTTCAACATTTAAAAGACATTTGGACAGGCACCTGAATAGAAAAGGTTTAGAGGGATATGGGTCAAATGCAGCGAAATGGGACTAGCTGAGTTTTGGAAACTTGGTTGACATGGATGAGTTGGATTGAAGAGTCTGTTTCCATGCTGTTGGACTCTATGACTCTATAAATGCTGCCAACGCACACAACGATGCCTACAATTTCCATGTGACAATATTATCCTTAATATATGGCCTGAAGGTTATAATTTTAAATCGTCTTCCACTCACACCCTGCCATACCTGCCCCTCTACCTCTCTGTCCTCCTTAAAATCTTCTTCTCTGACCAAGTACTTGGTTACCTGCCCTGATGTCTCTTTACTGTGCAATATTTTGTGTTGTATCTCTCGTTGAGATTGCAGTTAGTGTTTTTTCACTTTAAATAAGCTCTCTAAATGCTAGCTGTGATCCTAGCCTTGTGTAAATCTAAGGCGTCTGATTACTTCTGTAAGAAGTGGATGGGGTCAGGACCTAACACACTCAGGCCCCCACTCTTTTCTGAGGCATCCCATCTGATTCCTGTCACAGGCAGTGTCAGCTTCCTCTCTCCCTCTCAATCCGGCACAGCAGTTTAATCCTGGTTTCCCAGCGTAACCCGAACCCAGGAGCCGTTAATTAACCTGTGATTAACTTTTACTTGAATTTTCTTCTTTTTTTTGACTTCTGTCAATAATTTAGGTGCAGTGGTACGGTGACTTATAAAACTTTTCACCCTTTTTTTTGTAAGAATACACATGATGATAAATTGCTATTCCATGACTCTATGTGACCTCTATGCCAAGACAAGACCTCTGCACTGGGACTAGACCTCCACGCAGGGACGGGACTACCACACCAGGCCAAGACTGCCCTTCCTGCACAAGACTGCTACACTGGGAGACCACCCAGCTAGGCCTATACCTCAGTTCCAGGCCGCTGGAACCCACCTCATTGCTTGGCCTGAGCTGGGAGAAGACGCCTTCTGCTGAAGTCGTTAAAAGAAGGTAAGGCACCATAGTAAATGGAAACATTAAAAATAACCATAGAGAGAGTGAAAAGAGGAATGTAAAGTGAACGGAGTAGACATGCTCCAGGCTCCTGGCCTAAGGAGCCCGCATGTGAAGAGTTGGAACATGATGACCAACTCACAGCTTGCTCCAAAAGATCTTTATGTTGGACACTAGGCAACATTAGCTCAGGACACAGTGCATGAGCACCAGTCACATGCTCTGCCATGGTCATGGACAGTGGCATCTGATGTGTGCCAGCCTCTATGAACCCTCCTGGCACATTTCTGATCCAATTACAGGACACTCTGCCCTTTAACCCTGCCCCTTGGGCTGTCCCGGGAACTCTTACTGTAATGCTGCAGCAAGGACACTGTGTGCTCAGAAACATACCCCCAGCTCGTGGACTGCACCAGGCTGTATCTCCGGGCTCTCTGCTTGCTGCACACCAAGCCTACCTGGATGCTCACAGCACCCTTACATCGCAAGGGCTTGCCTTGCCTTTTTGCATTTAACCCTCTCACCCAGAGATACCAGGTTTACATTACTTCTGTATTGCCTTGTCATTTTGCATAATCACAACATGGGAGACAGCTATCATTCAGACTGTCCTGGCACTGTAAGTCAAGCGCAGCTTATGATGCCAGTTCAAGGCTTGGGTATGGTCATTCAGCCATTTGGGGCAGTCAGAGTCAGGGTCTGCTCCAGATGGAGGGTAAGGAGCTGAATGTAAGGCAGCCTACCATTCCTCTTGGCTCTTTCGGCCCTATTGTGGGCTGTTTGCCTCCTGGAATGAGACAGAGACAAGTAGTGCAGGAGATGAAAGTGCGTGGCACAGCTGCTTTTGTTGGTGCAGATGAGGAACTGTCCAAGTGAGTGAGTGGACAGTGCAGAAGACATGCAGGGTTAGTGGTGTCGAGGACTGGAGTGGGTGGGGAAGATATTGCAGGTGATAGTGAGAATGGTAGAGCCTGAGCCTTGGTGTGAGGTGTGTACAGAGTGGAGTCAATGTGAGCTATCAGAAAGAATTACAATTAGCTTTATTGTCACATGTACAGTGAAAAGTTTGTAAGTCTCCACCTACAGCACCATCTTAGGGACAGCTTCTTCCAATACAAGATCTTAGAAAATGGAGAAATAAAATGTCCAGTGTTACTGAAATAAAAGTTCTTCCAACCCAGAGCACGCTGGCACATAGCCTCCAGTCCACACTGGGTCTTGGCTCCACTTGGTGCTAGCCCTCACCTTGAGGTTCATGAGGCTGAGAGGTCGCTCTGGAATCACCTCAAAACTGGACATCCAAGCTGAGGCCATGCCAGGCCGAGAGACTGCCATGCCAGGCCACGAGGCTGCCATGTTGGGAGGCGGTACTGATGATGACGCAGTAGAGAAGGTCATTGACCTTCTACCTACAGCTCTGGGATTCCTCCTGACGGCTGAGACTGCACTGACCCAGTGGTGACCTCAGACCAGGCTGGCATGGTCTGGTGTCATGGTCTCCACTGTTGGTTCTGCAGGAATATGATGTTCTGTATCAGTGCCACCCCGTCCAGAAGGGCCTCTAGGTCTTTGGCCCAAAAGTGGAGTGTCATTTACCCCTGCCTGCCATGTCCAAACGTTAGGGACTATGTGGGGCAGCTATGGACCGACACTGTTTGACTGGGTACCCAACAGGCTCGGAAAGATGGCACGAGTGCCAGAGATGCTGGGCAATTCCAGGATATCCCAGCACTGGTCAGCAGTTCTGGGAATAGTGTATGGTAAAATGGAGTTAGCGTCGAATATGAGTAAGACAGTAGCGGTGGACTAGGTAGTTAATGTGGTGACTTTGGTAACTGAGTTAGAGGAGAAAACTCACTGGCCTTGTGATACGAATCCCTTCATAAATTCAATGCAACTTATACACAGCCAAAAAAAAAAGATTCAGCCCAGGAAGTTTCTCTGAATACTTCTACTAAACATTCCTCCCCAAAACAAACAATCAGAAATACTTAACATTACTTATGTGCTGGTGGAATCTTGCTTTGTATAATGAGGTTGTGATCATTACCTTACCAAATACAGTCACCACATTTTATGCCACATTTTTGACAAATATAAGTTTTCCTCTCTGAATGAATGGTTTATAAATTGGCTAAAATGCCACACTGAGGATTTCTTTCCAACTACATTAATCATGTCAATGGTCAAGGTGAGCAATGATGAATACCCTTCCAGCTGTTCCACCCCCATGCTAACACAATAACTCCTCTAATTGCAAACACTCACTGTGATATTCTGTATGGTGAACGTGTCATGAATATTGCCATCTACAATGGCGTAGGTAACCATCCCATTTGGGCCTTCATCTCGATCCGTCGCACTCACTGTCAGGTTGAAAGAATGCTCGGTGAATGGCCCTTCGTCTAAGGTGATTTCATATTGCTGTTGTCGAAATGCAGGGTGATTGTCATTCTCATCCAAAATATTTACAAGCACCGTTGTCGTTGCCTGCAATAAATAGACCTTGAGATTAGTTATAAATTGTACAACACAGCATGCCAATCGGGACAGAATGCCCAAGTTAATTATATATACATCTGGTGTGTAATAACTGGGGATTCAATTATACTTCTGTAAATAGGAACAGACAGACTATAGCTGTTGGGGTGCATTTGTTGAATGTATATGTTCATAAATGAATGCTTAAACAACTATGGAAAGATTGGCTCCAGTTCCATCCTTCATTGCCTGACTTTATGGCTTAGAAGGCCTGTGCCAATGCTTTGAAAGACCAACACAATTATTTTCACTTCTGTTCTTTTCCCATTGCCCTGCAATCTTTGACCTTTTCCAGTATGTATCCCATTTCCTCAGAATCGCTGGTGGATCCCTCAATCAACATCACATAAAGCCAGTTATTTTTTCATCTTTACATCATTGTAAATCACGCAGTGAATGCTGCCTTTCTTACAATACATCCCGACTACTTCATTGGCAGTGAGGTGTTTTGGGACTTTGTGAGATCATTGAAGGTGCAGTTCTAACAACACTCAGAAACTCAACACCTTCCTGGACAGCACGGTGGCTCAGATGGGCAGCACTGCCGCCTCACAGAGCCAAGGACCACCCTCAGCCCACTGTTTGCATGTGTCTATGTGGGTGTGCTCTGGTTTCCTCCCACAGTCCAAAAAGAGGTGCAGGTTAGGTGGAGTAGCCATGCTATCATGTCCAGAGATGTACTGGCTAGGTGGGAATAACCATGGGATATGCAGGGATAGGAAAAGGGGGTGGGTCTGGGTGGGATGCTCTTCAGAGGATTGATGTGGACTCAATGAGCTGAATGGCCTGCTTCGACACTGTCGGGATTCGATGCTCCAGGACAAAACAGCCTCCTTGATCGGCACCGCATCTACTCCCTCCACCACTGATGGTCAGTAGCAGCAGTGTGTAACATCTACAAGATGCATTGCAGAAATTCACCAAGGATCCTTAGACAGCACCCTCCAAACCCACGACCACTTCCATCTAGAAAGACAACAGCATCAAATACGTGGGAACTCTCTTGCTGTTCCTCCAATGTCACTGGGTCAAAATTCAAAATTCTGGAACCGCCTCCCTAACAGTATTGTGTGTGTACCTACACTTAATGAACTGCAGTGGCTCAAGAAGGCAGCTCAGCACTAACTTTTCAAAAGCAGCTGGGATGTGTAATAAATGCTGGCTCAACCGGCCATGTCCACATTCCATGAATGAATAAGAAAAATATAAACTAAAAACCGAAAGAACTCCAGATGCTGTAAATCAAGAATAAGAACAGAAGTTGCTGGAAAAGCTCAGCAGGTCTGGCAGCATCTGTGAAGAAAAATCAGAGTTAACATTTTGGGTTCCGGTGAGCCTTCCTCAGGACCAGTTCTGAGGAAGGGTCACCGGATCCGAAACATTAACTCTGATTTTTTCTTCACAGATGCTGCCAGGCCTGCTGAGCT
>JAHRHZ010000071.1:22391290-22425532 GCA_024137785.1 Ginglymostoma cirratum
CCGAAACATTAACTCTGATTTTTTCTTCACAGATGCTGCCAGGCCTGCTGAGCTTTTCCAGCAACTTCTGTTTTTGTTCAAGAAAAATATAAATCTATTTTCTGTCTTTGCATTTTTGTAATTTATAGCCCTCATTTTACCCAAGCAGCTGGCAAAAGACCGAAAAAGAAAGACGCATTGTGACAATGACCAAGATAGTCTTGTGAAGCTGATTGAGAGGTTAGATAGTGAAACAGCAGCGTCCTCTCCCAGCAAAGCTGCCTAGAATTGAGGTGATGGTGTAGTGGCAAAGACACCAGTTAGTAATCCAGAATCCCATGTTAAAGCTTTGGAATCATGAGTTTGAATCCCAGCATGACCTCAAATTCAATAAAAACTGGTCTAATAGCTATTACATATCAATTGTCTTAGACAATCCTTCTGATTCATCTATGTCACTTAGGGGAGGAAACCTGCCATCTTTACCTGGTCTGGTCTACATGTGACTTGAAACCCACAGTAATGTGGTTGACTGTCAACTACCCTCTGAAATTGGATGGCCAATAAAGGCCTGTAACATCTACATCGCATGGACAAATGAGAATTAAAAGTCACTCAAAACCAGCTCTGTTGGGCGCGACGTGATGCTGGAATGATACCCCAGATTCCCAAAATTGTTTTTTTTTTTGGAATATGAGACTGCGAATAAAGGGTAGAGAATGCTTTGGTCACTTCCTCAGATGCTTCTGAAGAGGTCATTCTGTCCATGGGAAGTCCCAGCTGGTGATGGATCAACATGGAATCGATTCATTCAGGCAAGCGTTAAGCACATCGAGAGACGTATTGCGGAAGGTGCAGAGATGATGCTGGGGAGGGTGAGGAAGGGAGCCCACAAATCTCCAAGATAGCCCATCTCCTTTATTCATCAAGCACCAATTGCCCCTATATGTGGCAGAGTCTGAAGATCCCACACTGGATTTATCAGTCATTTGATAACCCAACCACTTGGAGTGGAAGGAGACCACCCTTGATTCCAAGGGGATGCCTAAGGAGGTGGAGAAGGAGATTGACTATTGTCCAAGACATTGAGGAGAAACTTCTTCTTCATGACAATCTTTTGCAAAGACCTGAGGGGGCAGGTAGGGCCTTGATATAACATTTCATCAGAAATGGAGAAGACCTATTTTACTGAAAAACTGAAAGACCTGCAGATGCTGTAAATCAGGAACAAAATTGTTGCTGGAAAAGCTCAGCAGGTCTGGCAGCATGAGTGAAGAAAAAATCAGAGTTAATGTTTTGGGTCCGGTGACTGAGCAACTTTTGTTTTTCATCATGATCCATTTTATGCTGAGTTTTTGGCTTAGAAAACTGACAGCTGTGTACTCACCACTGAGAGAGCTTGCTTCCAGCTCTTGTAATACTATTTGGGAAGCTCTGAGCTTGAGCATCAAGAACACATTTCACGGCTTTCGCAGTAGGGAAAAAAGGAATAAAACAGGGAAAATTTCCTTTCTGTGCTTTGCCATATGAGCACGTCACTCCTAAGATCGCCCACAGGACAAAAGGCTGTGCCAGGCAAAAATGCAACTTTACAAGGGGGCCAAAGCTTAAATGAAAAGCCACAAGCATGAAATTTCTTTAAAGGAACTGAAATTAGAGGTCACCTTTTGTTCCAAGCAACTTAATGTTCATTCCATTAGCAAATAATACAAATGTTAGTCATGCACATCTTCTCTCTGATTTCCAGTCTTAACGATAATAACAATTTTCCACAGGCCCCCTAACAAACACTACTACACTTTACGGTGGAAGAAGAGCTGTAAAACTCTGAGCCATTCACTCCAGCAAATCGCAGCCAGAAATCCCCATGGCACACTGGAGGAACCATGAGACGACCAGGATAAATCAGTAGAGAATGACAATACCCTTTCCTCCTCCTCAAAACTCCGTCATCCGCTCTTCATCCAGTCTGACCTGATCCTCCAGACTGGGACATTCCTTCTTTGATCTCTTCCCATCACAAAAGCAAAATACTGCAGATACTGGAAATCTGAAACAAACACGCAGAATGCGAGAGAAACTCAGGGGGTCTGGCAGCATGTGTGGAGAGAGGAGCAGTTAATGTTTCAAGTCTGGTATGACTTTTCTTCAGTTCTTCAGTTCATACCAGACTCAAAACATTAACTTTGTTTTCTCTCTCCACTGATGCTGCCAGACCTGCTGAGTCTTTCCAGTATTCTCTGAGTTTGTTTCAGGTTTCCAGTATCTGCAGTACAGCACAGTCATGAGGGAGGAGGCGCTACTGAGGCTGCAGTCTTTCTAAACCAAAGTGCTCTCAGTCGAAGATCCGCTCCACACTACTTTCAGGGCAAAAACTTGGAGCTATCCCCAGTATTTAGGCCATTATTTATCCTCAAATCAACATCTTTTTTCAAAAAATTAATTAACAGGATGAGGATATCGCCAGCTAGGCCAGCATTATTGCCCTAATTGGCCACAGGCCAGTAAAAGAGTCAACATCATTGCGGTGGGTCTGGAGTCACATGTAGGCAATGTGAGGTAAGGATGGCTATTTTCTTCCAGTTCACATTATAGAGTCGTACAGCACGGAAACAGATCTTTCAGTTCAACCAGTCCATGCCGATCATATTCCCAAACTGTCTGTCTTTGGCCCAATTCCCTCCAAACCTTTTGTATTCATGAACTCATCCAAATATTTTTTAAACATTGTAACTGGACCTGCATCCAGACTTCTTCTGGCAGTTCATTCCACACAAACTACTCCCTGTGTAAAAGAGTGACGTCCTTTTTAAATCTATCTCCTCCCACCTTAAAAATGTCCTAAAAATAGTTTTGAACTCACCCCCCTGATCGAAAAGACCCTGTCATTCACCTTATCTATGCCCCTCATGTTTTTATAAACCTCAATAAGGTCGCCCCTCAATCTCAAGAAGTCCCAGTCTTTCCAACTCTTTTTATGTCTCAAACACGCCATTCCCAGCAACATTCTGGCAAATGTTTTCTCCAATTTAAATCCTCTTCAATTTAACAATATCCTTCACAGGGCAACCAGAACTGCGCACGGTACTCCAGATGAGGCCTCACCAATGTCCTGTACAACATCAACACGGCATCCCATCTCCTATAGTAAACCAGGTGGGGTTTTCTCCCCCCAGCGATCAATTTGTGGTCATCATTAAACTCTTAATTCCAGATTTTTTTTTAAGTGAATTCAAATTCCACCAGCTGCCATGGCAGGATTCAAACCCAGGTCCCCAGAACGTTCCCTGGGTCTCCGGATTAACAGTCCAGCGATAATACCAACAGGCCATCGTTTCACTGGCCTCACACAAACACATGGTCTGGCCGTGATCACATTGCCCTTTGTAGGAACTTGCAGTGTGCAAACTGGCTCTGACATATCCTTCATCACCAATTCTGCATTGTCCATAAAACATTTTGTGATGTACTGTTTGTGAAAGGCACTATATAAATACAGATTGCTATTTTTCCACAGCAATGGAACTTCACACTACGAACAGTCGCTATGGGCAGAATCTTTACAGGGTCTGGGTGGTGTGGTTACAATGGGATTTGTGGCAGAGTCAGATGAAAAGTCCAGGAATGCCTATCTCAGCTTTGGGAGCAGTTCAGTGTATCTTTTACATTTTTGTTGCGTGGTGAGACAAGTTTCTTGCCAGACAGCAGTGAGTTGCCGCTTAAGGAAATCTACCATCCTTACCTGGTCTGGCCTACATTCTGACTAGATATCCACAGCTATGTGTTGACTCTTAATCGCCCTCTGAAATGGCCGAGGAAACCACTTAGTTCAAGAGCAAAAAGTGACAGGGAACAAGTGATACTCTTGCCATTGACACAAAGTCATCAAAAAAAATCAGCTCGTTTGAGTGTTCACAGCAGATCGCATGCCAATAATCTCCCAAACATGGCATCCCCTCTTTGTCTGTCACCGTAAGGGATGGGCAACAAATGCTGGCCAAACCAATGAAAACCCGCATCGCGTGAATGAATGTTAAAAATAAGTTAGCTCATGAATGATCTTTATCTTAACTATATCCATTTCCCTTGGCTCCGTATTCCTCAATGCCAAAAAAAGATCAATGTCAGCACTGAAATTTCTTTGTTTGTGTACTTTGTGTTTCCAGCGAGAAAGCCAAGGATTTGTGTGCTTTTCTTAGTAAACAAATAATCTTTCCAACTTGCGCTGCACGGTCTGCAGATTTCTATGAGTGAATCTCCAAGTCTCTCATTTCTTGCACTCCGCTTTGAAATTGTATTTTTAAAGTTTATGGTTTCCTTCCTCTCTAAAACGTAACCGAAGATAATCTTTTGTTCGGGTCACACCCAGAGGTGCTGCGGGGGAACTGTTCAAAACGGTGCTTCTGCTGAAGGTAAGCTGGAATAATCTCATTTACGCTGCAAAGGAGTGACCACTAATAGTCAAAATATTGGCGAGGTTTCCAGGAAGCGTTTTGTTTTTGCAAAGTCTGTGGATTAAGGGTGAGGAAAAGGGCAGTGGGGAGTCTGTACATGCCCCCCAGGTGATACACACCTGAACCCCTGAAGGTGGCACAGCGGCTGGCACTGCTATCTCGCAGGGCCATGGACCTGTTCAATTCCACCCTCGGACGACTGTCTGTGTGGAGTTTGCACATTCTCCCCGCGTCTCCGTGGGTTTCCTCCGGGTGCTCCTGTTCCCTCCCACAGTCCAAAGATGTGCACGTTAGGGTTGTTTGGCTGTGCTAAATTGCCTATAGTGTCCAGGGATGTGCATGCTAGGTGGGTTAGCCATGGGAAACGTGGGGTTATAGGGATAGGGTGGGGGTGGGGTGGGTGGGGGGAGCGGTGCGTCCGAGTGTGATGCTCTTCAGAAGGTTTGTGTGTACTCCATGGGCTGAATGGCCTGCTTCCACACTGTAGGGATTCTATGAATGGCTTATTAGGAAAGGCTAAACAGGCTAGACTTGTGTCCTCTGGAGTTGAGAAGAGTCAGAGGTGACTTTCTTGAAATTTCTAAGATCCTGTGGGGATATGACGGGGCCGAAGTTGGAGTGTATAGAAATAGGGATAAACAGTTTAAAAATGAAGGGCACCCATTTAAAACTCAGATGAGGAAATGTTTTTTCCCCTGGGCATTGAAAGTTTGGAATTCCCTTCCTCAAAAGGCAGTGAATGCGGAATCTGTAGATATTTTTAAGGAAGAGGAACATAGATTCTTGATGACCAAAGGGTTGAAAGATTATTGGGGAGATGTAGAAATGTAGAGTTGAGGTTAAAATCAGATCAACCATGATCATATTCAATGGTGGAGCAGGCTTGAAGGGCTGAATGGCCTACTCTTGATCCTCATTCACATATAACCCAAGGAGCTCTCCATAGTGCACAGCTAATTACCCACTCTGCGTAATCCCTGGATAATTAATAGTCTTGCATTTGTGGGTCAGAAATATTTGGCTCACTACTTTTCTCTGTATTCTCACATGGGACTTGGACATTGCTGCCAGGACCTGCATTTGTTGTCCATCCCTAATTGGCCTGGAACTGAGTGGCTCTGTAGACCATTTCACAGGGCAATTTGGAGTCAATGACATTGCTGTGGATCTGGAGTCACATGCAGGCCAGTCCAGGTGAAGTTGGCAGATTTCTTTCCCTGAAGGGTGTTGGGAATCATATAGGATTTTATGACAATCTGTCAATAGTTATGTGGCCATCTCAAGGGTGAGCTTTTATTAACTCAAGATTTCACTGAAATTAAATTTGATCATGTGCTCCAGTGAGTTTTGAACACATACCACCAGAACTTGGTCCAGTGCAGGAGCAAAATCTGAAGTAATGTGGCTGCTTGAAGGTAAAGGGTATGTATGGAGGCCAAAGAAAAAACTGGGACAGTCAAGAAACTCTAGTGGCTGACAGACAAATGTGCAGACAGGAAGCAGGGTGCATGTGGTTGGTGTTACAGGAGTGTTAAATGTCTGGTGTATAAGGCCTGCTACTGCAGAGGGGGTAAGGATGGCAGCATTCGTGAACTTCAGGGTTCTCCAACAAACAATACCTGCATTTATATGGCACCCTGTGATATGTTGAAACATCCTCGAGGGCTTCACAGGTGTGCCATCACATTCGATATTGAGCCACACTGGAATAGATCAGTGAAACGACCGTTCAAGAGCCTCACTGAATTAACGTGGGTCAAGCTTTTGGAGGCTTGTGGGTTAATACCATAAATGTCAGCCTAATAACCACACTGTGGTGCTATCCTCTGGAATGTTATTCTCTGGAATTGCCCAGGCATCCAATTCCAGAAACCCCTGCATCTCCACCTCACTCTCCTTTGAAGATACTACTTCCTTGATCAAACCTTTGGCGACCTCTCCTAATATCGTTCAGCGCTAAACTTTTGTGAATCATGTGGAGCAACCATGGGACATTTTACTCAACTAAAAATAAACCCAAGTCGATGTTGTTGAGGAGATGTTTAAAGTGATAAAGGGCTGGAACAGAGTAGATAGAACCAGGTTGTTTCCACTGGCTGACTGAAGGGTGGGTGGGACATCTTGTTCATGGTATCAATATCAAGGCAATGTAAAGATGAATATGACAGAACTAGAGGATTGTTTTACACACAGTGGATTACGGGTTTGAGACACACTACAATAGTTCATAATTAAAGCAAAGACAAGTTAAAATACAAATTAAAAAGAACACAAGTGAAATTCTGAATACCTTCATTGATAAAGGGTTGCTTGTGTTTGAAGGAAAGGGGAATAAAGGCTCGGTGGGGGGGTGGATGTAGGACCATAGGTTTAAAACTGTGGTTCCTGTTGCTGGATTGAACACCCATCTGTTTTATGAATCCACGGCCCAGATTTTGTAGGCTTATATAAATTTTATTCAGACGCTGACAAGTCTAGACTATTTCCCATTTGTCATGTATTCACTGGGGAGATGGTAGAATAGGGTTAATGTCACTGATGACAAGGGTTCAAAACCGATCTGGGGAGCTGCTGTCATTAGGTTAAATTCAATTAATTAATTTTAAAAGATCTGGAACCGGAAACTAGTATTGAAAATCCATGAAACTGACATTGATTGTTGTCAAAACCCATTTGGTTCATGTACAACAAGTAGGGAAGGGTTTCCTTCCTTAAAGGAGGAACTAGATCAATATTTATCATAATAATGAATGTAAAATAGTGTGGATGCTGGAAATCTGAAACAAAAATAGTAAGTGCTAGAGAAACTCAGCAGGTCTGACCGTCTCTGTGGAGACAGAAACAGAATTAATGTTTCGTCTGAAGAAGGATCACTGGACTCGAAACATTAACTCTGATTTTCTCCTCAAAAGATGTTGCCAGACTTGCTGAGTTTCTGCAGCACTTTGTTTTTTCTTGGGTATTTTTGACAGTGATTACTATTAAGCTTTTAATGCTAGAATTTTTAAAATGGAATTCAAACATTAACCATCTATCAAGGTAGGATTTGAACACAGAGTATTAGTTTGGGACTCTGGATTACTAGCCCAGTGACATTACCACTGGGGTCATGACCTCCCCTCACCTGACCTTTCTCATCTGGTGAAAGCATTACACGCAGAGGAATTGAAATTGAACGCAATGTTTTTGCATCTCTCTGAAATATAGGACTAATGACTACACACTGGAAGCCATTGGATTTTTAGAGTCACACAGCATGGAAACAGACTCTTTGACCCAACTAGTCCACGCTGACCATGTTCCTCAACTAAACTAGACTCACTTGCTTGCATTTGGCCCACATCACTCCAAAACTTTCCTTTTCAAGGTACTTATCCAAATGTCTTTAAAACGTTGTAATTGTACCTGCATCCATCAATTCCTCTGGCAGTTCATTCCTCACACGAAACACTCTCTGTGTAAAACGTTGCCCCTCATATCCTTTCTAAATCTTTCTCCTCTCACCTTAAAAATATGCCCCCTAGTTTTGAACTCCCCCACCTTAGGGAAAAGACCCTTGCTATTCACCTTACCTATGCCCCTCATGATTTTATAAACCTCAACAAGGTCATCCCTCAACTTTCTGCGCTCCAGTGAAAGAAGTTTCAGCCTTTCCAGACTACTTTTATATCTCAAACTCTCCAGTCCTGGCAACATCCTAGTAAATCTTTTCTGAACCCTCTCCAATTTAATAACATCCTTCCTAGGGCAGCACAACTTTGTGTACTCCCAAATATATTGAAAGTTTGAATCTGCTTGTCAGCGGATTCATTGATCTCCCTGCAAGCTGCTGTTCACAACTTGTTGGGTAGGAGTTTAAGGTTGCAAATTGGGCAGATCAGTACCACAATCCCCCATCACTCACAAATGTGCAAAGTGCAGCACAATAGTGTTGGGTCAGCAATCTAACATCATAGCACCCGTCTACAATATGATGGAAGGCAGACAAATCAGAAGCCAGCTCACCATCTTCAACCAAACCAATTAACAAGCTATTGAAAAAAAAGAGAAATTTCGCAAGAAACTCAGCAGGTCTGGCAGCATCTGTAGAGGGAAGGCAGAGTTAACATTCTGTGTCCAGGGACTCTTCTGGACTCAAAACATTTACTATGTTTTTCTCTCCAGCCGCTGCCTGACCTGCTGGGTTTCTCAAGAACTTTCTGTTTTCCCTTACAGCCACAGTTCTTTGGTTTTAACAGGCTACTGAGCTTGTTAAAGTGACAACTGTATGAACATTTCCATCAATCACTGCATTATTTAGGTGCCAGATGGAAAAAAGGTCTGGAGGTATTTTATGGCAGGCATGAGGAGATGGCAAAATGTCAGGGAAAAAGACCCCATCAACTGGATAATGGCAGTGGATCCAATCCAATCCACCAGGGCTGTTGGCAGTGTCTTGACCTCCTTTATTCACTTACTTTTGAGAAATAGTTGGAATTGAAGACAGGAAGCTTCTTTAAGTTGGTGGCCATGTCTGACGTTCTAGATGTTGTCCTAACCAACCTGCTCATTATTAGATGTCTTCTAGAGTTGGTGGAAATTTATATATATTTTCTAATCAGCTTATTCAGTTATGTCATTACAAAGCCTCTGGAGTAGGTGGGACTTGAAGCTGGGCGTACTGGCTCAGAGGTAGGGACACTACCACTCTGAGCCACAAAGGCCTAGCGCCTGACTTAATACACACTGTATAACCCCCGTCCCACTTGAGATCCCAGTCTAGACCCGGGTTTGGTGTGAAGCCCTCACCTCCTCCATGCCTCCACCAGCCCCAATCTGCACCATTCGTACTGCTGATTGGCTGATCTCACAGGGCCAATAAATGTGCAGCTGGAAAAGCACAGCAGGCCAGATCATCTGGGGAGCGGGGAAGTCAACGTTTTGGGGCCAAAAGCCTTTGTCAAGTCCTGATGAAGGGTTTTGGCATGAAACGGTGACTTTCCTGCTCCTCGGATGCTGTCTGGCCTGCTGTGCTTTTCCAACTTCACACCTATAGACATTGGCTTCCAGCACCTGCAGTACTTACTGTCTCCTGATCCTACACAGAAGTGGCTAATTGACCGTCGCCTTGGGTTTGATCCTTCAACCTTGGTAGGGTGGGAGTGAGTGGACCACTCATGTTCCATTGCAACTCTCTGACTGCATGGAAAACCAGTAAACTCTCCCCAGGGACTTTTTACAGTGTTAGCCAAGCACAGGCCATTATAGCTTCAGCAGCGTGCATTCCAATGGGCAACAGATAAATTCCAAAGAACAGATGAAAGCCACCCACCACCCCGCCTAGGTCCATGTTTCAATCTCATTCCTGTTGTGTTTGGAGCTCTGCGATAACACCAATTACATGCAAACAGTTTGCCACAGTCTGCCAAAGGAAACGATTTCAAGAATCTCATTGTGAAACTATTTCACTTCCACTTCCTCCTGCTGTGGCACTGCGTTGCTGTTAGACTGACGGTCAGAGTAGACTGCAGCCTAACTTTACCTTCAACACGTCCAATGAGTCAAAGATGAACAGCCAATGTTGCACAAAGTTCAGCAAGGTCTCAGAACGCAATGACATTTTCAGCACCACCTAGTGATTCATCCCTACAACTTACACAACTCTCCTGTGGGGGTTTTGATGGTTAGCCTGAGGAGGTTACCTTCTCCATATTACAACAGAAGACCAGTATTAGGTTGCTAGAACAGTTGCAATCTGTTTTTACAGGGTTACAGTCCCCTTGTGTGCAATACAGAGCAAGACATCCTGTGTGTATAAAACATTCTGTCCAGCAAAATATCACACCTTCAGTTTTCTGCTTTTACTATTCATTCAGGGTTGTGGGTGTCACTGGCTGGGCCAGCATTTATTACCCGTCCCCATTTGCCCTTGAGAAGGTGGTGGTGAGCTGTCTTCTTGAACCACTGCAGCGTAAGAACACCCACCGCATTAAATAAAAGCCTAAAGAACTGCAGATGCTGTGAATCAGGAACAAAAACAGAAATTGCTGGAAAAGCTCAGCAGGTCTGGCAGCTTCGGTGAAGGGAAAAGAACAGAATTAGCATTTCAGGTCCCGGTGACCCTTCCTCAGAAGTGCTGTTAGGGAGGGAAGGTGACATGTCTGGATTTTACATTTGCCAGGTCTTTCACATCAAGCTTGCTTGGGTGGTTTATGTTTCTATAAAACAATGCCCAGTCAAAGCTAAGTACAATTGAGAAACAACTGTGGCGTGGTGGTCAGTGGTCAGCCCTGCTGCCTCATGGTGCCAGGGACCCAGGTTCAATTCCACCCTCCGGCAACTGTCTGCATGTGTGGAGTTTGTATGTTGTCCTTGTGTCTGCGTGGGTTTCCTCCAGGTGCTCGGATTTCCTCCCACAGTCCAAAGATGTGCAGGGTAGGTGGACTGGCTGTGCTAATTTGCCCGTAGTGTTCACCATGTGTGGGTTAGGTGGATTAGCTATGGGAGATGCAGGGTTACAGGGATAGGGTTATTCTGGGCTTGATGGGCTAAATGGCCTGCTTCTACACCGAAAGCTGGAGAAACTCGGCAGTAACTGAGTTCTGAAGAAGAGTTGTACCAAACTCGAAAAGTTAACTCTGTCTCTCTCTCCACAGATGCTGCCAGACCTTTTCTTCAGCATACTCTACATTTGTTTCAAATCTGCAATATTTTGTTTTCATTTCGGTACAAATGATCTTTCAACCATGTTGCTAAAAAGAATGTAGATATCTTCCTGAACTATGAAAACCATGAGGGGCTTACGAAGTTAGCTAAAGTGACCAACCATATTAATCTAAGGACAGAAACAAAAACAGGGTTACCATCAGTTCTGAGGAAGGGTCACTGGACCCAAAACGTTAACTCTGATTTTTCTCCACAGATGCTGCCAGACTTGCTGAGATTTTCCATCAATTTCTGATTTCCAGCATCTGCAGTTCTTTTGTTTTTTTCCAATTAGTCGAAGAACTCAGGTAATGTTCTGGGGAGTCATTTAGACTCAAAATGTTAGCTTGCTCTCTCTCTCTCTCTCCATGGATACTGCCTGACCCGCTGTGATCTCCAGCATTTGTTACTTTCAGTAACGTTCTGGGGACCTGTGTTCAAATCCTAACAGAGTAGATGGTGGAATAAAGAATATGGAATTAAGGGTCTAATGATGACCATGAAACCATTGTCGATTATTGGAAAGACTCCTCCGATTCACTAATATCCTTTAGGGAAGGAAATCTGCTATCTTTGCCTGGTCTGGCCTACATGTGACTCCAGGCCCACAGCAATGTGGTTGGCTCTTAACTTCCGTCTGGGCTGTTAGGGATGGGTAACAAATGCTGACCTAGCGAGCAATGCCCACATCCCCTGAGTGAACAAAAGAAAACTGATACTCCGTCTACTCTCTCGGGTGAATGTACAAGAAATGAAGGTACAGTTCCAAAGAGGAGTTGGAGAGTTCTCCCCAGCAGCCCAACCAATATTTATCTCTTGAACATCATCACGAAAGAAAAGAAATCAGTTAGACAATCTGGACATCACCACTTAGCTGGTTGTGGGATTTGCATTGTGCAACATGTATTTCAACAGTCACCAAACTTCAAAGATAATTATCTAGCCATAAAACATTCTGGGACATCTCAAGTTTGCAAAAGGTCACAAGACCATCTTTGTATCAGAAACACTGCGGGTTCATTGTTGTCCTTACACACTGAGCACTGCTGAAACACGGGCATATTTGCTGAGTACATGACAATTTTCAAATCTGAATGGCAAAACAAGCAAGGGGCTTCTTCCCCCCACCCCCTACACATTCCTTAGCCTCCCCCTCAATTCTTCCTACCACTGCTCGCCCCCTCACATCTCTGTAACCTGACGCTTCTTGGGGTCTTATAGGACTCTGCAGCACAGGAACTGATCATTTGTTTTGTCCTGGTGTGTATGTTGTCTCAAACCTTTTTCAAGTCAGGTTGATGTAGACTTAACTGACTGATTTATTGTTAGCACCTGTACCGAGATACACTGAAAAGTGTTGTTTTGTGTGCTTTACAGGCAGGTTGTACCCATGCACTCATCAGGGTAGCGGAACAGAGTGCAGAATATAGTGTTACAGTCGCAGGGAAGTTTCAGAGAGAGACAGATCAACATTAACATCTGAGAGGTCCATTCAAAAATCTGATAACAGCGGGGAAGAAGCTGTTCTTGAATTAGTTCATATGTGTATTCAGACTTTTATATCTTCTGCCCAATGGAAGAGGGTGGAAGAGAGTATAATCAGGGTGGGAGGGGTCTTTGATGATGTTGGTTGCTTTCCCAAAGCAGTGGGAAGTGTAGCTGAAGTCAATGGATGGAAGGCTGGTTTGTGTGATGCACTGGGCTGTGTTCACAACTCTCTGTAATTCTTAATAAAAGCCGAAAGAACTGCGGACGCTGTAAATCAGGAACAAAAATAGAAGTTGCTGGAAAAGCTCAGCAGGTCTGGCAGCATCTGTGAAGGTAAAAAACAGAGTTAATGTTTTGGGTCCAGTGACCCTTTGACAGAACTGATAGTGGCTGGGAAAACGTCAGTTTATAGTTCTTGTTGTACTTGTTTCTCCATTATTCCCTTGAAATGATTGACCTCAAACATCCACGTGTCGTGAGTTCCGTATTCTCACCACAACTATATAACTCACCGTGGCTCCTTACACGGTCACAAAGCTGTGACCACTACCATCTATTACAACAAAGGCAACTGAAATGTGGGAACCCAGCACCTGCACTAGCGGAATAATGGAGAAACAAATACAACAAGAATTACAGAGAGTTGTGAACACAGCCCAGTCCATCAAGCAAACCAGCCTTCCATCCATTGACTTCATCTACACTTCCCACTGCCTCAGGAAAGCAACCAACATCATCAAAGACCCCTCCCACCCCAGTTATACTCTCTTCCACCCTCTTCCTTTGGGCAGAGATATAAAAGTTTGAATGCATGTATGAACTGATGCAAGAACAGCTTCTTCTCCGCTTTTATCACCTGCAAGTTCCCCTCTAAGCCTCACGTCATCCTGACTTGGAAACTCCTTCATTGTCACTGGGTCCAAATCCTGGAATTGTCTCCCTAACAGCATTGTGGGTCAATCCAAAGCACGTGGACTATAGCAGTTCAAGAAAGGAGCTCACCACCACCTTCTCAAGGGAACTAGGGATGGATGATGAAGGTCAGCCACACCAACATCCTCTGAATGAATAAAAAGAATGCATCAAGTTTCATCATTGTCCTTCCAGATCATACCTAACAACCCGTTCAGTTGGTGCTCCGACCACAACCAAACAAATCCCCTGCCCCAACGACCCCTAACCCCAATCCCAGTCCCACCCCCTTCCCCTCACAGCAACTCTCAATCCTGGCAATGTGAAGTAATATGAGGATGGAGCTCACATGGTCTCCAGTAATTATGTCCTACTACACGACAGGACTGCGTCTCAGTCACATTGCCTTGCTTGTCCTTGCTGAAGTATCTGAAAGGTTGCTCCTGAGGTGGTGGTCTTCTGTTGGCTGGAGGTGCCATCTGCTGTTCTGCTTGGCTCAGTAAGGGCTCATGCCCCTCAAGGATTACATCCAATTGGAGGTGGCAACTGTAGCTAGACATTCTCAGTGCCAGTGATCGCCACTCTGGTACAGTATCTGGGTCACTTACAGGGTGGCACAGGGGCTCAGTGGTTAGCACTGCTGTCTCACGGCACCAGCACCTGGGTTTGATCCTAGCCTCGTGCAACTGTCTGTGTAGAGTTTGCACATTCTCCATGTCTGCGTGGGTTTCCTCTGGGTGCTCTGGTTTCCTCCCACAGTCCAAAGATGTGCAGGTTAGGTGGATTGGCCATGCTAAATTGCCCCAAAAGTGTCCAGGAATGTCTAGATTAGGTGGATTAGCTATGGGAAATGTGGGGTTTTGGGGATAGGTTTGGGGATGGATCTGGGTGGGATGCTTTTTAGAGGGTCGGTGTAGACTCGATGGGCCCAAGTTGGGAGAGTGAATCTGCCTGTATCTGGTGGACCTAGGAGGCAGTACCTGTCGGATAGGTAATTGCTAAAGTTTCAGTTATCCATCATTAAACACCGTGATATTAGGGTTAGCGCCCCATTAAAAGGAGCTGGACACCCAGGACTGAATTCACGCCACAACGTTGGTTTTCACAATGAAAATAATTCCTCCAGTCAGAAATTACTGCTTTGATTAAAGAGGCAGAAATGCTTTGAGATGTCACGAAAGAAACAATATTGTACATGCAGAGGGACAGGGCAGCAGAATCTGACACCACACTCAGATTCACAGCAGTGTTTGGAAATCAATCATGTGCCTTAAACATTTGCTTCCGCTCTTTGGAAAAAGATACAAGCTTTTATTTTCTATCTGAAAGTAATTCCACAGCAAATGATCTGAAACCACAGCCAAACTCTGGCTTTGCTAGGTGTTGCCAACGTTTCAGGGTTTTGCAAGAGTCCTCAGGAAAGGGCGTCCCATCTCCTGCTACCCTTGTAGTCAACACCCAAAGATAACCTGCATTGGACCACGAAAAAAAGAATGATTCTTCTTTGTTTCAATAAAATAAATCTGTGAACTTTTGCATTTAGTTAACATGGGAGTTTGAGGGCAACAAGGTTGTTTGGCCGGTAGGGGTAACTGAAATCGGGGGTCCCTTGCTTAAAACTCCAGAGGTGTATTTCATGAAAGTAAGCCACTTGAGTGTTCACTGTAACGGAGAATACTCGAGAAATTCAGCAGGTTTGGCAGCGTCTGTGAGGAGAGAGAAATAGAGAAAGTTTCGAGTCCAATATGACTCTTTTTCAGTTCTGAAGTTCCTGTTAACTTTGTTTCTCCCTGTAGAGATGCTGCCAGACCTGCTGCATTTCTCCAGCTTTCTCTGTGTTTGTTTCACATTTCCAGCATCCTCAGTATTTTGCCTTCATTTGAGTCTTCACTGCGCTGTGTGTCACCCCACTCTCCTTGTGAGATAAAGCAGCCTTCAGGTGGAAAATTTATTTAGTGCATAAAATGTTGATAAAAAGAGCTGACCAATGGTAATACAAAAAGAAAGCTGCTTTCAGGGCTGTTTCTGTCCAGTTCCTGAAGCTGCGCATCTTTTTTTAAGAGATAGTAGGAACTGCAGATGCTGGAGAATCTGAGATAACAAGGTGTAGAGCTGGATGAACACAGCGGGCCAAGCAGCATCAGAGGAGCAGGAAGGCTGACATTTAGGGCCTAGACCCTTCTTCAGAAATGGGGGAGGGGAAGGAGGTTTTTTTTTAGCCTGCCTTTCTTTGCCAGACTGGGAAATGTAAATAAAAGTGTTCCAGCGAGTAGGGCAGAGAAACAATCAATTGGGAGCAGGCACCAAGTTGAACCTGACTAAAACTCTGAGAGTGCCTGTGAGCAAGTGCCAATCATTGAAGCGAGGGCCAATTAAAAACGACTATTTCAATTCCGCCTTCCCCGATAACTATTGCTTTCCAGTCCTGAGTACAGTTTCAGCTCATAGTCAGTAACAGAGGCACCGGCTAGCAGAATCAGTGAGGGCTGAACCCAAACCAAAAGAGCTTGCACATAAACATCACTAAGGATTTCTCTTTGTGACTCTAACCAACCCCCACCCAACCTCTCAAACACACACACGAGGAAGTGAGCAGATGAAAGAACACTGATCAAGGGGCAGAAGAAGCTAAGTATGGATCTTCAGGGCAACATAAGCTCCCGGCTCCTGGTCTGGACTGTCATCCTGCTTGTCAACACTGTAACACAAGGTAAGGAGCGGACAGAACTAACAGTTCGCGTGTACTGTAACAATCCGGAGAGATGCTTCGGACTGTCACAGACTTGTTGTGCAGTCATGGATGCACGTTCAAAGAAAGTGACAACTCACACTGGCCTTTGTCTCAATTGCTGATTTGAAATAGCAGTTTCTGCTGCATTTCTTTGTGTGTGTGTGTGTGTGTGTTTCAGAAGTTGCGCTGTTCGTTTCATTTGTCCCACTTTGGCGCCCCTGATAAAACACTGGGTTTATTGCCGTGGTTGCCAAACGAAATGTCGAAATAACCGGTTTTCAGAGGCACGCCCAATGACAAAGTCCCCTAATGATCAAGGAGTTGAAATTAGGGGAGCACTTTAATAAGTTAAAGGGACGGTGAAGTTTCTTTGAACCTGATTGGATCTCAGTGAAATTGTCCAGTTCCTGAAATATCTGTTCCGTCATTTGCCCTACAACCAGAAACTTCTCAAAATACATTGTTAGACAGTACTGTTAAACTGATTTCTTCAAGGTATCAACAACACTTGGTTAAATGCTGTACATATGTAGACACACGTGCAGATATGTACACACACACACACACACACACACATTTTGATCTCCATTAGTGACTTACCTGCCCAGGTGTCTGTATTTGAAAATAACACTGTTGAGTGTCTTAGGAGCAGGAAAGTTGACGTTTCGGTTCGGGACCCTTCCCACTTCTGAAGAAGGGTCACGACCCAACCTTCCTGCTCCTCTGATGCTGCCTGGCCTGCTGTGTTCCCCCAGCTTCATACTGTGTTATTTCTGACTCCAGCATCTGCAGTTCTTACTATCACTGTTCAGCGTCTTTGTTGATTTTGATTTATTGTTGTTACATGTACCTAAATATAGTGAAAAGTTTTGTTTTGCAAGCAGTGCAGGCAGATCAGAGCAAACAAGGACATACAGATCATAGAGTGCTTAGACAGAGTGAGGCATACAATACTACAGCTGCACAGGAGCTGAACAAAAGCTTCCTCATCCCCTAATCGTTTTGGATATAAAACTGACCACAGTGACTGAAAAAGGCTCCACCTTTCCACCTCATAAACAAATAACTTACACATACACATTGCCTGTTTTGAAACTAGTGACTAACAGCCACGACTACACTGACTAAAAGCTTGACTGAGTGGAACAGGATCAACATCTCATCAGGGTAACTGCAAACTCCTCCAAAGAGACAGAAAAGCAGAGAGTGTGGAGGTGCAGTCCATGTTTATGTTTTGGACGTGTGAATCATTTTTGCTAACGGTGGCTCAGCTGGCAACACTGTCTTACCTTGTGAGTTTGGAGACATTGCAACCAACAAAGCAGGCAGTCAGTCCCAGTGCACTAGGGAGGGAGTGCCCCACTATTGGCGGTGCCACCTGTTAGATGAGATGTTAGCCTGAGGCTCCCATTAACCCCTTCAGGTGCGTATAAAAGATCCCACACACTATTCTGAGGGGGAACAGGAGCAGGAGCAGGCAGATTGGCCCCTCAGGCCATTCAATAAGATCATGGCTGATCTGGCCCAGGTCTCAACTCTTCCATGTTAGCTCCTCATCGAAAATAATTGAGGTCCTAGGACTGATCCTTGTGGCATTCCTCTTATTTTGTCTTTCCCACCTGAAAAAGATCAATTAATCCTGTCTTCTGTGCGGTAATGAATTTGCAATTCACTCTAATACATTACTCTCCTATAGCATTAAGTTCCTATCCTGTGCAATAACATTTTATGTGGACCTTATCAAATGCCTCCTTGAAATTAAAATACGCAACATTAACTGGGTCTCCTTTATCAACTCTGCAAGTATTTTCCTCCAAAAATGTTCTAGCAAATGTGTTAAATATGATTTCCCTTTCACAAAACCATGTTGACTCTGATTGCTTTAAGGTTTTCTAAACTTCATTCTTAATGGACCCAGTGAATTCCCCAGTGGCACAGGGAAGGAGAATTATCCCTGGTGTTTTGGCCATATCTTATCCTTCAACCAGCATTGCCTAAAGCAGACTGTCTGGTGATTATCATGCTGTTGTTTCTGGAATCTTGCTGTGTACCCTATATTTTAATGATGGCTACTTGTAATATTTGGACATGCTGAGGCCGTGAAGTTCGAATTTAGGTGGAACTATTGGTGCCTTTTGAGGCTCACAACAGAACTGCTCCAGATTTGATTCAGAGCTAATAATGCTCACTGGATTTTTGTCATTAAGAACTAGATTCTTGGCACTGCCAGTACCATTTTGATGTGGAGGTGCTGGGCATTGGACTGGGGTGGGCAAGGGCATAAGTCACACGACACCAGGTTACAGTCCAACAGGCTTATTTTGAAATCACAAGCTTTCGCAGCGCTGCCCCTTGACGAAGGGGCAGCGTTGCGAAAGCTTGTGATTTCAAATAAACCTGTTGGATTGTAACCTGGTGTCGTGTGATTTCTGACCAGTACCATTTGATTTAACCCCTCCCTCTCTTCCTAGCCTTGGTCTAAATTTGTTGTTGTTATTGCACTGTGCCCGGTGGGCAGATCTTATTTGTTACTGTTTTGTTTTCATTAGTCAATTTTAGCGATGGGCTTGCAAAAAACAAACCTGAGGTTTTCTCCTCAAAGCCTTTAGAGATCATTGTGGCAGCCAGAGTGCATAATCTCACCGTCTGACAGCATTTTGATTTAGTTCCCTCCCTCTTTTCACTGTTGTTATTGCAATACTGTCACCGGTGGGCAGGGTTTTTTAAAAATTTGCTGATCAGGTTGGGGTTGGGTTTTAAATACAAAACTGGGTTCTTTTGAATTGGTGATGAGTCTTTTTTTCCCTACAAAGAAGCTGGGTTCTTCACAGTTGGTTTCTGGACAAGGAACACGGGGCAAAGGGAAATATGGAAACTGTTGTTTGCACTAAACTACAGATTTACAATAAAAAGTTTTAACTCTCTGGCAG
This sequence comes from Ginglymostoma cirratum, assembly GCA_024137785.1. Lineage (NCBI taxonomy): Eukaryota > Metazoa > Chordata > Chondrichthyes > Orectolobiformes > Ginglymostomatidae > Ginglymostoma > Ginglymostoma cirratum. The sequence continues at coordinate 22,410,469 of JAHRHZ010000071.1, forward strand.
TTTTTTGTTGACTAATTTAATATTTGGATATTGTTGTATGAAACAGTAATAGGACAGACATATAAATTACATCTGTGTTCTCTCGTGTTGCTAATGGGTAGTGTGGGATCTTTGGAATAGTTGATATTATTGTCGCTATTCACTTTGCTAGTCCATTTTTAAGGCCTTTGTTCTGAACAAGAGACTGAAGGTAATTCTAAAGTGTACTGAGTAATTGCAGAACAGCTTCATTTGCTTGTAAGTTTTGAACTCTGGATCATTAATCGTTTCTCTTTACATTTGCATCTATAACAATATGACAGAGTGTCTTTTGGCTAAATACACCACCCACATGCACCCACCCACACAGGATAGCGAGCATTCTGCCTACAATGCACTGACTGTTTTTAGTACATTTTGTTTTCTCTTCTCGTTAACTAATTATCTGGGGGGGGGGGGGCGGGGACCCTCTATTTGTACAGCAGAGCTAAAATGGCAGCTGGCCACAGTGACATGCAGCAGAACGGCACAACACAAAAGGTTTATTCACCCTCCCAAGAATAATGCTCTTTCAGAAGCTGTCTGTTAAAATCTGCAGAAACACTCCGCCAACGTGTGCCTCTCTTTCTCTGTCTAAATTATGTTTCCGCTTTCTTGGCAGGCATTTCTGTAAGTTTCTGAAATGATTGCCAAATGGTAAGTTCAGGGTTTTAAATTTGTGCACATCTCTCTCTGTGTCATTTCTGTAGGACTCACAAAGAGATGGTAAATGCCATTATTTGTGAGTTGTACTCTGTATAAGGGGCGATATGAGCTCCACAATCTTTGAAGTTACACTATGCAGTCCTGCAATAACAGTGTGTGATGCTGGTCTTCGTGCGTGACTTCAGACCATCAGCAGGGGCCATAACTTCAACCGTACAGGTCTAGGCTCTGCAATTTGCTCCCCTCAACCTCTCCCACTTTTCTTTCAAGATATTCTTTAAAAGCTACCTGATTGGGCAGGTGTCGTGTCACCTGTCTCAGTACCTCCTTATTGGATTGGTGTCAAATTTTCTCTCACACTGCTGTGAAGAGTTTTGAGATGTTTTACAGTGGGAGAGGTAGTATACAAATCACATTGTTTTTGTAGGAGATTCCCTTGTTGTTTTTTCAGTAGAATTACCCTTTCAAAGAATGCAGTAGATGTTCGTGTGGCTGAGTTTAAGTGCGTGGAAATCTGATGTTTTTGTCCTGGTTTCTGGCATACCATAGCCACAGTTTAAACAATGACTTGGACACTGCAATTCACTTTTTGAAAACTGCTGAACCTATTTTAGGAAACAGAGAGTCCAAATGTTCTATGTACAAACAAGAGAGGCTAGAATGGAGCAGAAAGGCTACTCCCTTCCTCAATCCTGTTTCAACGTGACATTTTTTTTCAATGATACACGAAATGTGAGACCGCATGACAGCAATATCTTTCCACCTGAACTCTATGCACACTGATGAATGAGCTGCCCCCATGCACAGCCCACACATCCTCCCCACCCCCGCAAAGGCCATTACATCAGAGTTTTCAAGTAAAGAACTTAAACCTGAAATTTACCACGCAATATTATCCTGGCCCCCAACCCCTAACTTGTCTCATACAAATACACTGATCTAGTTTATCTTTTTGTCTCTCAAACTTTCCCCACCCTCCTTTTCTCGTGTATTAGGAAATGCTGTGTGGAAAGTTATGCTTCGAGGTTAACATGTTCGACTTCTGGCAATCAATCTCATGCGTACATTTTTTTGCTCACACATTACGTCCCGGCTTTGGAAACACATGATATAACATTTTCCATTGCTGTCAGGTCTGCTGTTGTGTGTTTTCAAAGTGTTACTTGTAGAAAGACATAATAACGTGTAGACTGTTACCTCCCTCACTGAACCAAGTCCTGTTCCTGTTAGGGGTTGGGGTGGCATTGCTTGTGGATTGGAGCTGGCAAAAGCTCTTGGCGCATTCCATCACAGATCTTGTAGACATAGAATCCCAATGATGTGGAAGCAGAACCATTCGGCCCATCAAGGCCACATCAACTGTCTGAACAGCAGCCCGACTAGACCTATCCCCCACCCTATAACCCTGTGTTTCCCATGGCTTACCCACCGACCTAGACATCCTTGGACACTATGGGCAATTCAGCATGGCCAATCCACCCAACGTGCACATCTCTGGACTGTGGGAGGGAACTGGAGCACCCAGAGAAAACCCACACAGACACAGGGAGAAAGTGCAAACCCACACAGACAGTTGCCCGAGGCTGGAATCAAACTCAGGTCACTGGCGCTTTCAGGCAGCAGTGCTAACCACTGAGCCACCATGCCACCCATGTAGGTCATACAGACAACTACCAGTGATTAAGGAGTGAATAGATCAAAGAAGCAGCAATACGTCAGTCTACAGATTCTCAAAGCTATTACGTCACAGGGATTTAAATCTCTCCCTCCACCCATTCAGAAGTTTTGATAGTTTACACACACTTTGTGAAGACCTTGCGAAGGTAGAGTAGCCTTTTCGTGGAATGGTCGGCACGGACAAGTTGGACCGAAAGGTCTGTTTCTGTGCTGTATGATTCTATAAGGGGGTATAGTCATTGAGCAGATTGGAGAAGCTGGGGTTGGTTGGAAAGGAGAAATCAGATGCAGGTGCTTATTTACTCTCTCCAAACCATTCATGCTTTTAAGGAGAAATGGTTGACCATTCAAACATTGGAAACAGAGGACACAGAATTAGAATGGTTGACAAATCAACCATGATCTTATTGAATGGTGGAGCAGGTTTGAGGGCCCCGAATGGCCTACACATGCTTCCAGTTCTAATATCCTTAAGCAAAAGGAAGAGGCTTGAGGATTAGAGGTCTAGAGGTCAGAAAAATTTCTGATGAAGGGTCTCGGCCCGAAACGTCAAGCTTTCCTGCTCCTATGATGCTGCTCGGCCTGCTGTGTTCATCCAGCTCCACACCTTGTTATCTCGGATTCTCCAGCATCTGCAGTTCCTACTATCTCTAGGCTTGAGGATTAATCTTCTTGCATGATGAGCGTTTACAATCTGGAATGTCTGGTTGCATGATGAAACAAATTCAGTTGTCACCTTCAAAAGAGAATTAGATCAGGAGCACAGCCTCTGGGCCAGAGGCTCTGGGTTTGGATGACACTCCAGGATTTGATGGCAAAAGGATATATGCTCATAGTGCGGCCAAACCTGGTTGATTTATTCAACCTCCAAATCTTTCCAACACACATCAATGGCAGGCAGTGAGAGCAGGAGAAATTCATGGTCAGCCAGAATGGAGTGGTGGCAGCAATGCAACAACCTCCTGATGTTAAAAGACTCTATACACACACACACACGCGCACACACACGCTCTCTCACACACCCTCATACACACACACAGACACACGCGCACACACACGCTCTCTCACACACCCTCATACACACACACAGACACACGCGCACACATACGCTCTCTCACACACCCTCATACACACACACAGACACACGCGCACACACATGCTCTCTCACACACCCTCACACACTCTCACACACACACTCTCTCTCACACACACACTCTCTCTCTCACACACACACACTCTCTCACACTCACTCACACACTCTCTCACACACACACTCTCACACACACTCACACTCAAACACACACACTCTCTCACACTCTCTCTCACACACATTCTCTCACTCTCACATTCTCTCACTCTCACACACTCTCACTCTCTCACACACACTCTCTCACACACTCTCACTCTCTCACACACACTCTCTCATACACACACACTCACACACACAAACACACACACTCTCTCACACTCTCTCACTCTCACACACACACACACATTCTCTCACACACACACACATTCTCTCACACACACACACACTCTCACACTCACACACACTCTCACACTCACACACACTCTCACACTCACACACACTCTCACTCTCACACACTCTCACTCTCACACACTCTCACTCTCTCACACACAGTCTCTCTCTCACACACACACTCTCTCACACACTCTCACACTCACACTCACACACTCTCTCACACACAGAGACACACTCTCTCACACACACACACTCACACACACAAACACACACACTCTCACTCTCACACACACACTCACACACACATTCTCTCACACTCACACACACACTCTCACACTCACACACACACTCTCACACTCACACACACTCTCACACGCACACACTCTCACACACTCTCTCTCACACACACACACATAGACACAGACACACACACACTCATTCTCACACACATACTCTCACACACAGTCTCTCACACACACTCTCTCTCACACACACACAGGACTAGGCCATTTGGCCCATCATAACTGCTCCACCATTCAGTGAGATCATGGCTGATCTGATCATCCTCAGCTCCAGTTTCCTGCCTTTTCCTCATAACCCTTGATTCCCTCACTGATTAAAAGTCTATTTCAGCCTTGAATTTACTTTAATGACCCAGCCTTAACAGCCCTCTGTGGTAAACAATTCAACAGGTTCACTCCCCTCTGAGAGAAGGGATTCCTCATCTGTCTTAAATGGGTGACCCATTATTCTGAAATTATGCCGTCTGGTTCTAGACTCCCCCTAGGTTCTGGTATGTTTCAATACGGTCACCTCTCAAACCCCTAAACTACAATGAGTGTAAGGCCTACCTACTCAACATCTCCTCTCCAGAAATATACAGGAACAATGTAACGAACCTTCTCTGGATTGTCTCCAATGCCAGTATTTCTTTCCTTAGGTGCCTCTGCATCAATGGAAAAAGGTTAAAAATTGCAACGCACCAAACATGGCTGCCAAGGCAAACTCAAAGTAACTCATTTCCTGCAAAGACACTGTATTTCAATTGGAAACCTTGAGAATATCCTATCTATGGTAATTATGAGTCAACAATTATTATTCAACTTAATAAAAATTATACAACACCAGTATACATCAATAATTCCTCAAAATGCTAGGCATCTTGTCTTATTGTGTTCGATGGAAACCACATGAGTGTGCCAGCATAATGGGTTAAATCTTAAATGGAAATGTAAATACCTTTTAAAATCAACCATTCAGACACATGTCTGGGGCACGTGGGACTTGAATGCAAACATTTTGGCCCAGAGGAAGGGACATTACCACAACACCACCTTTGCCTGGTCATCCACTGTTCTCTTTGTCCTAATTAGATGGAAATTTCATAGAACCATAGAACTCCCTACAGGGTGGAATCAGGCCATTCAGCCCAACAAGTCCACACCGACTCTGTGAAGAGGATCACACCCACTCTCACCCACACACCCTGCAAGCCTGCATTTCCCACAGCTAATCCACTTGACTTGCACATCCCTGGATGTTATAGGTAATTTAGCACAGCCAATCCACCTAACCTTCACATGTTTGGACTTTATGATTTGATTTCCTTTTGTGCAATGCGAATGTCATCCAGGAGATAAAATGATTAATCAGCAATAACTTGAATAGAGAATAGATGTGAGTGAAAAAGGTCATTTGGTATCAATCCACATGGACCCAAAAGTGTTTAGATTTCAGAACAACCACTGAAATGTCAGGTCGGAAACATGGTAGTTAATTTGCACACAGCAAGCTCCCACAAGTACAAATGATCAGACAATTGGTTTTTCATAGATCATAGAATCCCTACAGTGTGGAAACAGGTCCTTCGGCCCTACAAGTCCACACTGACCCTCAAAGCATCCCACCCAGACCCACCCCCCTATAATCCACCTCATCTACACATCTCTGAACACTGCAGACAATTTAGCACGGCCAATCCACCCTAATCTGCACATCTTTGGAGGAAACCAGAGAAAACCCCTGCAGACATAGGGAGAATGTGCAAACTGCACACAGACAGTCACCTGAGGGTGGTATTGAACCTGGGTCCCTGGCACTTGAGGCAGTAATGCTAACCACTGAACCACCATGCCATGTTTCTGTGATGTTCAACCAAGGACAGATTTTGTGTAAAGCACTGGGGGATCTCCCTTGTTCTTCTTTGAGCTCTGTAGTCTTTTAAATCCACCTGAGAGGGATGGCAGGATTTCCACCAAGGTTGTCTTTTTTTAACATTGCACTGGGAGTGTTAGAAACCACAACACTGCGATTGTGGAGGTGATAGCACTCCTGCTGAGTCATGGTCAGTTACATTAACTCATTAACCACACACATGAGAGCTCGTCAACCTCACTTTCTCTTTCTATTGGCTATCTATATAACAGTGACTGGTGTTTAATCTGATAAACATCCACCTGGTTTAATACTTGTTCAAGGGATGCAGATACAGCTGGCTGGCAGAACATTTATTGCTCATCCTTAATTGCCCCTTGAGAAAGTGGTGGTGATTTGTCTTCTTAAACCCCTGCAGTCCTTGGGGGTGATATTAGGGAAGGAATTCCAGGATTTTCACACAGCAACACTTGGAACAGTGATATATTTTCAAGTCAGGATGGTGAGTGGCTTGGAGGAGAACTTGCAGGGGGTGGTGTTCCCTTTTGTATCTTCTGCCCTTGTCCTTCTAGATGGAAGTGTTTGTGGGTTTGAAAAGTGCTGTCTAAGGATCTTCTGTGAATTTCTGCAGCGCATCTTGTAGATTGTAGCATTAGTGTGTAAAAACTGTTAGAGGTGGAGGGAGTGAATGCTTGTGGATATGGTGCCAACTGAGCGGGCTGCTTTGACCTGAATGTTATTCAGCTTTTTTTTTGAGTGTTGTTGAAAGCTGCACCCATCCGGGGAAGTGGGGAGTATTCCATCCTACTCCTGACTTGTCTTGTAGATGGTGGACAGGCTTTGGGAAGTCAGGAGGTAAGTCACCAGCTGCAAGATTCCTATCCTCTAACCTTCTGTCATAGCCAGACTATTAAATGGATAGTCCATTCTGCTCTGGTCAATGTTGGCTCCCAGGATGATGATAGTGGGGGATTAAGCAATTGTAATACAATTGAATGTCAAAGGGAGATAGTTAGATTGTCTCTTGTTAGAGAAAGTTATTTCCTGGCACTTGTACAGTGCGAAAATCATTTGCCACTTGACAGGCCAAACTGGACATTGTTGTGGTCTTGCTGCATTTGGACATGGACTGCTTCAATATTTGGGGAGTCGTGAATGATGCTGAACATTGTGCAATTATCAGTGAACATCTCCATTTCTGACCTTATGATGGAGGGAAGGTCATTGATGAAGCAGCTGAAGATGGTTGGGCCGAGGACTCTACCCTGAGGAACTCCTGCAGAGATGTCCTAGAGCTGAGAAGACAGACCTCCAACAACTACAACCACCTTCCTATGTGTCAGATATGATTTCAATCGGTAGAGACTGTTCCCTGATTTCAGTTCTGCTGAGTTTCTTGAGCATTTTCAGTTCCTATTCCAGGTCCCAGGCATTTGTAGTAGTTTGGTTTCATTATTAACAAAAAGGGGAAGTTTTGGAGCTGGACCTTTATAGAGGTGTACAGAAGGGTGGAAATTGGAAGGAAAAGTGATGAGGTTTTTGAGTTCTGGGCTAGAGCAGGAAACTTAACAGATGTGATCATCAATGTATTGGAGAAACAGTTGGAGAAGAGACCCTCCATCCCCTGAGTAGGACTGGAACAAAGAATGTTCCGTACAGCCCACCAGGAGACCAGTGTGATGGGGATGCATTGCCACACCTTTTATTTAGAGAAAGTAAAACAAGTCAAAGGAGTCGCACGAAATCAAGTTATAGTCCAACAGGTTTATTTGAAATCACAAGCTTTCAGAGCGCTGCTCCTTTTGTCTGTGTGACTTCACCTGATGAAGGAGCAGTGCTTCGAAAGCTTGTGATTTCACATAAACCTGTTGGACTATAATCTGGTGTAATGTGACTTCTGACTTTGTTCACCCCAGTCCAACACTGGCACCTCCACATCAAGTTAAAGGAGAAAGTATTCAACGAGAACACAAAACGCGTGCAAACTTTCTTCGTAACTCTATCTTTGGAGTCCATGTGTCATTCTAGTAAATCTACACTAGCCTCCCTCCAATACCAATACATTCTTCCCTAACTCTGAGGCTCAGAACAACTTGCAATATTCCAGGTGTGGCCTAACAAAAGGAAATGATGGTTATGGAAACAATGAAGTTTTAAGTCTGAGGGATAAAACAAGGAATCGGGGATGTATTTCCTCTGGCAAATGGGCCAGAGATCCAAAACTTGACAACATAAATTGGCAAAGGAAGCAGTGAGGAAATGAGGAGTTTTTTTTTGTTTGTACAGAGGGATAGTGAAGTCTGGAGCACCTGAAAGGGTGACGAAACCAATTTCCAAAAGTCTTTTTTAAATAGGTAAGTGGGCATGAACCTGAAGGGAGGTAATTTGGAGATTTGTGCGGAAACCAAAAGGGGTGTGTAGGATGAAATCATTCAACCTCTTTGACAGAGCCCAACACGGGTGTGGCAGACTGAATGGCCTCACAGTGCTATTAGATTCTACCTTCATCGTGCCTTCAGTCTGTAGGTAATATTCCTGAGCAAACACAGAAGGACCAAACAGCCCCAAGAGGCTGCTCTGTTCCTAATACAAATCCTAAAACTAACTGGGTAGTAAAGAATAAGGTACAAAGAATCACTGCACAAGCAACAGCTAGGCAGGAACTTAAAGCCACTTGAAGCAAGAAAATTAATTTTGCAGTGCACCACAGCAGGAAATGAGTTTTAAAAAAAAGTCTAGCCTTACCCTCTTAACCATTCATTGAACCAGCTACACCCAACAATCTGATTCTACAAGAAACCCTCCAGAAGGACTTGCATTTCTTTAGCGCCTTATATGGTTTCTCAGGATGCTCCAAAGCTCAAGGATTGAACTACTTGTGAACTGGAGCCAGGCGAGTGCAGTGGCCATGTTGCACAGCAAGATCCAGTTTGCCTGCTCGAGGTGCTGTCTGTTCCTGTTAGCCAGGATGCTGGGAGAGCTTTTAACTCGAATCCAATCCACACCATATAATCGCTTAACAAAACGCCAAACCGAGGTCCTCGTATATAAAGCAAAGGCCTTTACAGGTGAACCATCATTTGATTATAACTTTTGGTCATTTGCTGTCATGGAGAGGATTCTTGTACAAGAAGAGCATTTCTCAGCCATTATGAAATGTGGCAGCACAGTGGTTCAGTGGTTAGCACTGCAGCCTCACAGCGCCAGGGACCTGGGTTTGATTCCAGCCTCGGGTGACTGTCTGTGTGGAGTTTGCACATCCTCCCCATGTCTGTGTGGGTTTCCTCTGGTGCCCTGGTTTCCTCCCACGGTCCAAAGATGTGCAGGCTAGGTGGATTGGCCATGCTAAAATTGCCCATAGTGTTCAGGGGTGTGTGGGTTATAGGGGAATGGGTCTGGGTGGGATGCTCTAAGGGTCAGTGTGGACTTGTTGGGCTGAAGGGCCTGTTTCCACACTGTAGGGATTCTAATTCTAATGTTAAATGAAATCTGTGTTTTAAATATGCTGGTTTGGCTGCCATCCTTTTCCTAGCCTTGTTCTCTCTGTCTCACAACAGAGATTGTGAACTTCAGTGGAAGCACTCCACTGTCCAGAAGGAATAAACAGGCAACAGGCAATGGCCTAGCGGTATTATCGCTGGCCTGTTAATCCAGAGATCCAGATAACATTCTGGGGACCCTGGTTCGAATCCCGCCATGGCAGACAGTGGAATTTGAATTCAAGAAATATCTGGAATTAACAGTCTAATGATAACCGTGAATCCATTGTCTGTTGTCAGAAAAACCCAACTGGTTCACTAATGTCCTCTAGGGAAGGAAGCTGCCACCCTTACCCAGTCTGGCTGACATGTGACTCCAGACCCACAGCAATGTGGTTGACTCATAACTGCCCTCTGGGCAATTAGGGATGGACAATAAATGCTGCCTAGCCAGTGATGCCCTCATCCCGTGAACGAATAAAGGAAAAGAAAAACTTCCAAAGATGAGGCTCTTTCATTCTGGAATCCCCATACCTTCTTACAATTGCCTACTGAGGTGGGGGTCAAGACCACTGTAGGACTCTGAAGGTTCTGGGAGGGCTCGGGGTGAATTTGCTGGGAATGTGGGAAGGCAGGATGCTGCAAGATGAATATTGCAGGATGGTGGGCAAGGTGGCATGGGCAGAGGTTCATTGACTGAATTGTGGGATCTGCACAACTTCCCCACTACTACTGCACTGCAGAAAACGCTCCATTGCCTGCAGAGATTGTGGAAATCTCTGTATATTTTTGCCACTGATGTTTTGTTTGCTGTATATTATTGTACACGGGAAGGTGGGTGCAGGGAGGTCAGCCAGCTGGACCTCATAGATAACAAGGTGTAGAGCTGGATGAACACAGCAGGCCAAGCAGCATCATAGGAACAGGAAAGCCTGACGCTTCGGGCCTAGATTTTTACTGGCTCCATCCCCGCCTCTTTGACTTGTCTGTCTCCTCTTCACCTATCCTCTCCTCTATCCATCTTCTATCCGCCTCCCCCTCTCTCCCTATGTATTTCAGAACCCTCTTCCCCTCCCCCATTTCTGATGAAGGACCTAGGCCCGAAATGTCAAGCTTTCCTGCTCCTATGATGCTGCTTGGCCTGCTGTGTTCATCCAGCTCCACACCTTGTTATCTCGGATTCTCCAGCATCTGCAGTACCTATTATCTCTGGACCTCATAGAATCGGAGTTCCCCAACTGGGGCTGTTAATCTGGTCCAATCAGGGGGTCCTGGCTGACATAAAAAGATTGACTGACAGTCAGGGATACTGACACTCTGGTGCCTGACTCCCTGTGAGGCAGTAATATAGTCAAGACCATTCATGTGTAAGTAAAGCGTGACTTGGTGACAGGATACGTGGAGTTATTTCTGTGGGGATTCCGTGCATTAGGCAGTTTTGATGCTGGTCACATCAGCAGGACAAAGTGGTCGATAACACAGAAAAAAAACACCACGTCCCAGCTGGTTACCAACTCACAACTACTTTTACTGAATCACTTTGAAACTATACACAGTGACATTGCTACTTGCCAAGATAACCCTGAGGAGGGGTGTGTCAGCTTCTCCACACAGAAACCTCCACTGATGCTGCTCTGTCAGTGATCTCCTTCGGGTGTGCAACACTAACTCTGGACTGACTCACTCTTCTTACGGATTTTCTTGGGGGTGACACAGAATCTGAAACACCGAAGGGTGTCACCATCGAGGGAAGCACCTGCCCTCTGCTTTGGCACCTCTCCATTTTTGCATGGGGCAGATTGCGAGGTCGGTGGCTTGGGGGAGTCGCAATAATAAGCCCGCATCTCACTGCGCTGTCACTACCCGTCCATGTGCCATCTTAATGCCTTGCCACACTGATGACAAGTCATGCCAGTTTTCAAACTCACCCCAATTTCCATTTATTCTGGGCAGTGATTTTAGGAACATGGTCCCTTTGGGACAAAGAACCACCTCCGCTGCATTCTTGACTTAGCAAGTGAGAAAAAGCAAACACAACCCTTGCACCTCTCTTAATGCAAACGGAAAGACTTAAAAAATAAGGTCCACCAAACAAAGAACCTTAAGCAATGTTTCCCAAACTTCTTCCCGCTGTGATCTCATTATTGTGGCTTCAAAACATTGAGGACCCCCTTCCTGGATAAATGAATAGTGAGGGTCTGTTAGCAAGAGACAGCATTCATGACCACTTCTCAATTCCATGGTGGCTACTGCAGCCTGGGATCTCGTGACTCCAGTTTTCGCTTGAGATCTCACTTGGAGTTGTGACCACCACTTTGGAAAGCGCTTATCTCAAAGTTTTATTCACTCCAAGAACAAGTACAAGCGGAGAATTACTCTCAAAGCGTAGTTTCAGTTCTAACACAGACAATCTGATAACCAAGTTGCCCTCGGCAAGCTCCAACCAACAGAAAATGCCAGATCATCTGTTTTTGGGATGTTGTTTGAGAGGTAGGAGGGGTTTGGGTGGGGGGAGGGGTGAGTCTGCACCCTCCATTTAATCAATAAGACTTCCATCAGGTTTATTTCAGACACTGACTGTAGTTTCTTCTTGTCAGAAGCAATCTTTTGAGGACAGCTCGAAGATTAGCTGGTCTTCATGACATTTGGCATTGTACCCAGCTATTCATTCTGGCTCTGCTGGGAATAGTGACATTGAAAGAATTGTTTGGTCACACGTCAGAAAAACTTCCATCTAACCTCGGATCAGGAACAGACAGGCTAGTATTTAGGAAGCACCTAATCACGTGGCCCTGGACTGTCTCAAAGTGTTTCGTATACAATGGAGCCAGTCACTGCTGTGGTTTTGTAGGTACCTCCAACACAGAGTCTGCCTCAAGGAAGATCTCATCAACAGCAGTGAGATGAAAAGCCCTATTGTTAGTACAGCAAGATCACCCCTTTTCCCCCTGAACAGGATAACAGTTTTAATCACTTAACAGGTGAAAGGTGGCAAACAGAGATTGTTGCTTCAGACCAGAAAGACTCATTTTTTTTTGACAAGTGTCTTTTAGAACAACTCCCTAAGAGAACACCTTTTGCAAGAACCACTGATCAATATTTTTAAAATTTTGGAACAGCTTTCCCTCTCTGGCCCTCCAAACTCGCCCTGCGCTTCATAATAAATCTCTTCTCCTGAAATGGTTTCTCCGATTCCTTTCGACAGCATTTAACAGCTGCTCTGCGGTGCCTCTGTGTAGTCAGCTTTCTGTTTGGAAAACAGACTCTGAATCTGTTGTAAGAGAGGCCAAAAAGAGGGATCCCTATTAAAATTCCCAGACTGTTGCCCTTCACTCTTGCTGGCTGTACCTCCAACCCAGATGAAATCTTTGACATCTTTCTTTTCCCCACACAATTAGTCAATTGTGTCATTTTGGAATGTGAGACTATTTGTGGATTTTAAGTTTTGCCAATACCTTGCCCGAAGTATTCTTTGACAACAGCAAACATTCCTGATAATTTATCTATAAGCAGTATTTGTGTTTCATATATTCAAGTCTTAATTATGTCAGCGGATCAAATTATCTGTCACATTTTGTAATTGATACAAATCCCCTGGCATAAGATAACTTCACCCCGATCAGTTTTCAGTGAATAGTCTGCTGCTCTTCACCATTTACTTTTATTCTCGAAATGCAATAAAAACCTGCATTTATATGGCACCTCCCAAGTGAGGTTAACTTCCCAAGATGCTTTACACAAACATTATCAAACCAAATTTAGCACCAATCCACACTACGGCAAGCAACCACAAACTTGAACAAGAAAGGTTTAGGTTTTAAGCAACATCTTAAAGAAAAAGTGGGAGGTGAGTTGAAGAGAAATCCAGAACTTGGGCATTCCAAGCAGCTGAAGACAGAGGCACTGATGGAGGAAAGTCATATGAGGATGCATGAGGAGTGCAGAGACCTTGGAAGGTTGTAGGGACTGGAGAAGGTTACAGAGATAAGGAGGGATCTGTAAGGAAGGATGGGAATTTTTAAATCAAAGAACCAATGCCAGTCAGTGAGAACAAGTGGAGCTGGGGGGCCTATGGGTGTCAGTGACTTGATGCGAGTGAGGTTATGGGCAGAAGAGCTTTGGATGATCCTCAAGTCTGCAGAGGATCAGGGTGGGGGGACAGTGGTTAAACACTGAAGTCCAGCAGTATTCAAGGTGCGAGTGAAGGTTTCACGAGTTGAGGACAGACTGAAATTCTGTGTTGAAATTTACACTAATCTCATGATATAAATTGAACAGAGTAGAAACAGAACATGGAACAAGAACAAAGTTGCTGGAAAAGCTCAGCAGGTCTGGCAGCATCTGTGAAGGAGAAAACAGAGTTAACGTTTCAGTTCTGGTGACCCTTCAGAGCACAGAACATTCAGAATGTTCTGACGAAGGGTCACCGGACCTGAAATATTAACTCTGTTTTCTCCATCACAGATGCTGCCAGACCTGCTGAGCTTTTCCAGCAACTATGTTTTTGTTCCTGATTTACAGCATCCGCAGTTCCTTTGGTTTTTAGAAACAGAACATTGTGTGTTCGGGCTCTCAAGGAGACCTCCGCCTTGAGCTCATTATGAATGGTCAAAATAACAAGTAGGGAATACTCAAAAGAAGCAGATTAAGGTTAGTGTTTGCCCATGTGCTGGGCTCAGTCTCCAACACAAAGACATATTGAGCAGAAACAAATCCCTGCTTTTGGATAGACATTTCTGAAATGTTCTTTTGTACAAGTGACTCCCATGAATTCTTTCACTATTGTACAAACACCATATCTAACTGGCAGCATTGTGAGCACTACGGGCAAAGGAGATTTTCAGAAATCTGTTTATGCTGGGCTCGTTGAGTGAAATTATTGTACGGATTTAACAACCCAAAGCCTTTTCCTTTGGAATCAGTATACAGAAATAAGAATTACCTACAGGCGAATCCTGTGAGAAAGAATTATTGGCAATCAGGAAGACACTCTGAAAATGTTTGGAGCAATTTCAACAACTTGCATTTATATAGTGCCTCTAATGTAATAAAACATCCCAAGGCACCTTTTTTCATGAGTGTTATAAAACAAAATGGTGAGAGAACAGTCAGCCAAGCATTTTAAACAATAAACCATGAGCCAAAACGTGTGTTGCATTCACGCACGTGCCAAGCTTTCAGCTGGTGTACAGGGCGTTACTGGCGATACAGGGTGATGCCAACAGCATGAATTCAATTCTTGCACCGGCTGAAATTACCGTGAAAGATTCTCCCTCCCAATCTCTCCCCTCGCTTGAGACACAATGGTCCTCAGGTTAAGCCACACCAGTTGTCTCTCTCTCTTATCAGACAGCAGACCTATGGCCTCCTGGCACTATGGTGACTTTACCTTGTGCACAGTATTACTGGTCTTGTTGACCCTGTTTCCCAATCTACAGCTGCTGGTCTCACACCAGAGTAATCCTTTCAGTATTTTTGCCTTGTCGATGCTTTTGCATCTACCTACATCCCATCTCTCTCTTTCTCTGTCTCTGTGTGTGTGTGTGTGTGTGTGTGTGTGTGTGTGTGTGTGTGTGTGTGTGTGTGT
>JAHRHZ010000071.1:22425542-22465401 GCA_024137785.1 Ginglymostoma cirratum
TGTGTGTGTGTGTGTGTGTGTGTGTGTGTGTGTGTGTGTGTGTGTGTCTCTCTCTGTGTCTTTCTAGGGATCATAGCATATCAGGAATTCTGTGGTCCTGAACTATTTAAAACAAAGTGCAGCTCATGAGGTTAATGTTAAGATTGAGTGCAATCTTGATCTGATGCTGTGATCTTTCCTGTGTGTCTGTGTGTGTGTGGGTGGGGGGAGAGGGTTGGGTTTGGAGATCTTATCTCATAACCCAGGGATGATTCACCATCTCCCCTTGTGACATCAGTACACATTTGACACAGTCCCCTGCATCAACCTGGCGGATTCATTAGTCACTGAATCAGAAGGTTGTGGGTCTACATCTGCTGGTGTACAGTGTTTTACTCGCAATGCAGAGTGAGACTCTCCTTCCTAACCTCTCCCCTCACCTGAGGTGTGGTGATGCTCAGTAATGAGGGACAACAAGTTAAATCCTGCCCTGCCTGTCTATTCTGGTGTATTCGGATGCTGCATAGCCTTGGGATCAAGCGAAATCAGAAAGTGCTTGAGAAACTCGGCAGGTCTGGTGCCTCTGTGGAGAGAAAGCAGGGTTAACTTTTTGGGTCCAGTCACCTTTCTTCGGAACTTCAATTCTGAGAAGTGAACTTCAGAATCATTAACTCTGCTTTCTCTCCACAGAGATGGTCAGACTTGCTGAGTTTTTCCAGCACTTACTGTTCTAATTTCAGATTTCCAGCAACCGTAGTTCTTTGCTTCATCCTAAACAAAGAAATCAATATGTGCAGGTCCACAGTCTTCCCTGAAAGTAGATGAACTAGTCATCCATCACACTGTTGCATCTTAAGGGCAATTAGGGTTGGCCCTAAATGCTGACTGAGTCAGTGATGCCCACATGCTGTCAATTAATTTTAAAAAAGTCGTTGCTGGTTAAACAGCCAACTTTGTGTTCTTTGCTGTCTCTCTGGCTGCCATCTGTCTCATCAGAGACTGGTTTGTACATAGTCATTTAGCTTCCAAGAACCTTCTCAGCTGCAGTACCAAACTGCCCAAGCACTAGGGTCCCCCTGCTCAAATTCCCCCTTGGTTCCAAAGCAATGCAGAGCCCCACACTGGGTATCAGCTGTTGCTGGGAAGTGGTCGGGACAGGGCATCAGTGTGGATTTGGACTCCCCTCCAGGTTTGCTGTCACTGTTCACCCCCCTCAGGTGACTGCAGGGCATTTTTATCAATGCAATTTGCTAATTTTACTAAAATGTACAGCTCATGTTTTTATCCTCGCGATCAATGCTGAACGCTGGTGGGATTAAATTATTTGGCAGGGTGTTTAAAATGCTAGAAGGATGTGATGGCACACTAATGTTCCTTTGGCGGGGTAAATTAAGAACAACAGGACCTGCCCTTTAAATCCAAGGTTGGCTTTCCCGAATGAAATTGAAAAATGCTGCAGTTCTAGGGTTGGGGAAATCTGGAACCCTTTTCTTCAAGAAGCTGCCAATTAGATGGAGCTCAGCAATTGGTAGAGTTTTCTGGGATAAGGGAATCAAGGGGTCATGAGCAGTGAAGCTGGGGGCTTGTCCAGACATGATTTGAGAGGATGGCAGTATAGGCTTGAGGGGCTGAATGGCATCCTCCACCTTCTCTTCCAAATTGAGAAATCACCGAACTCTTGGAAAATTGAAAACAGCTTAAGCTGCCAACATTCCTCTTTCTATCGGTGCTGCCAAAAGACAAGGGAGGAGCTGGGTCTTGCATTACATTCCTGTTCACTCTGAGCAAAACAGCTGCAATGTCTCACTGCACAACCATCACTGTTATTTGTTGCAGTCTAGACATGTTATTTTCTAATCAACCTGCTCACAGCTGTTGCGACATACACCTGCAGCAGGTGGGACTTAAAACCAGAGCTCCTGGCTCAGAGATGGGAACACTACCACTGTACCAGTAGAGTCTGCAGCCTAAAGATGACTGTTGGCAGTTTAATTAGATATAAGTTGTTCTAAGACATTCATTCGTCAATTACTGACATGCATTATTTATTTCAAATTACAATGGAATGATCTATTGGGTGCCAATAGGTCCAACAAACTTTGAGAATATTATGTACATTTACTTGGAAGTCTGATAACTTGATGGATAGATCTTAGGTCTCCATGATATCACACTGGTCCCTTGATGTCTAGGATTTATTGTAAGGGGTCAACTTAGCCCAAAAGCCACCTCTTTAACCACACTACTACAATCCTGTGTTCTTCACTAATGTGACAGCCACAGCTACATGAGGGAAACTGCAAAGCAATTATGAGAGAGGTAGACAGCAATAGGAGATGGTGTCTGTCCATGCTAGGTTAGAAGTATACTTGAAACCTTAGGCCAAAAGGAGGAGAATTAAAGGAGGTGCTCAGAGTTGGGGAGAGCTCATTTGTCTGTAGTTTAGAAAGGGACTGGTTACTAATTAAGGCTAATTAGGATTTGTAGGCAAGGGTGGAGAGATTTCATCCTGGTGATGAATTGGTTGTATATTGTAATCCGATGAATAGTTATAAACAGGTATGAAATGATGATGGAGACATTGCTGTGAGATGACTAGGGCTGGGAACTGATAATCAAAGGGCGCTCAATCTGTAGGAAGGACACGTAAACTCGAAAAGAGGTTTGTGAAAGATGACACTAGTTCAATAGCAAGAAATAGTATTGATGCAGGAAATCTAGATGTGGAATCATTTGCTCGAGCTAAGAAGCAACAAGAGGTGGAAAATATTCATAGGAGTTGTCCACAGGCCTCCAAACAGTAGTGGTGAGGTAGGGGGATGGTGTTTAACAGGAATTTGGAGATTAATGCATCAAGGGTCCCACAATCATTGGTGACTTTATTGTATCTATAGACTGGGCCAAGAACATTAGCAATAAAAACATGGTGGGTGAATTCCTGGAGAGTGTACACAATGTTCTTTTAGGCTAGTATATTGAGGAACCAGCTAAAGGACAGGTTCTCCTAGCTTTGGTTTTGGGCAATGTGAAGGGTTAATTAGTAATTTTGTTGTGAAAGGACCTTTGGGCAAAAGTGATCACAACGCGATAAAATTTTCGTTGGGGAATTTGAATAAATCCAATCAGAAATTGGGATCCTAACTCCGAATAAATGAAACTACATTGCTATCAGTTAGCTGCAAAAAACTGAGTAACTTCATTAAAAGGCATAAGGGTGGATGGGCAAATAGCTAATATTTAAGGAACAAATGCAACAAATAGAACTAGGAACAGGAGTTAGGCAATTCAACCCCTCCAATTTGATCCACCATTTGATACAATCACTGCTGCTCTCGGCAATCTTTTTGGGCAAGAAAAGTGTAACAAGAAAAGTGGCTCACCCTTGGCTACCAAAAGAAATTAAGAATAGGAGAAAATCCAAAAAGGAGTTATAAAGAGGTAGAAAAAGTAGCAAGCCTGAAGACTGGGAGAAGTTTAGAAAACAGGACCAAGATGTTGATTAAGAGGAGGAAAAATAAAGTATAGGTGTTAACCGACAATGAACATAAAAATGGTGCGGATTCATAGTTCATTAAAGGTGGGGTTATCGGTAGACAGAGTAGTGAAGAAGGCATTTGGTACACTTGCTTTTATTGGTCAGTGCATTGAGTATAGGAGTTGGGAGGTCATGTTGTGGCTGTACAGGACATTGGTTAGGCCACTTTTGGAATACTGTGTTCAAATCTGGACTCCCGCTATATGAAGGATGTTGTTAAACTTGACAGGGTTCAGAAAAGACTTATGAGTATGTTGCCAGGGTTGGAGGGTTTGAGCTGTAGGGAGAGTAGGCTGGGGCTATTTTCCCTGGAGCTTTGGAGGCTAAGGGGTGACCTGAAAAAGGTTTATAAAATCATGAGGGGCATGGATAGGGTGAATAGTCAAGGTCTTTTCCCCAGGGTAGGAGAGTCCAAAACTAGAGGGCACAGGTTTAAGGTGAGAGGGGAGAGATTTAAAAGGGACCTAACAGACAACTTTTTCACGCAGAGGGTGGTGCGTGTATGGAATGAGCTGCCAGAGGAAGTGGTGGAGGCTGGTACAATTACAACATTTAAAGGGTGTCTGGATGGGTCTATGAATAAGAAGGGTTTGGAGGAACGTGGGACAAATGGGACTAGATTAATTTAGGATATCTGGCCAGCATGGATAAGTTAGACCGAAGGGTGTATTTCCCTGCTATACAACTCTGTGACTCTATGATGCTATGGCCTGTAAAAACTTTGTTAGTATGTAAGACAAAAAAAGATTTAGTGCAGACAAACAGTCTGAACTGGGAGAATTGACTCTAGAGAACAAAGAAATAGGAAATTAGTTTTCAAGGAAGACGGCACAAAAAAAAGTCCGCCAAAATGCTGGGGAAGCAAGGTCTATTGGGAAGAGGAATTGAAGGAGATTAACATTAGTAACAAAGAAAATGCTGTAGGAATGAATGAGACCGAAAGCTGATAAATCGCTGGTGCCTAATAATGTACATGTGAGGGTTTTAAAGTTGGTGGTCACAAATAGTGGATACATTAGTCATCATCTTCCAAACTTCTGTAGATTCTGGAGCAGTCCTGGCTGTTTAGAGGGTGGAGAAGGTTGGAGAGAGAAAACTGGGAATTGTAGACCAGGTAGCCGAACATCATCATTAGCAGAGAAAATGCTGGAGTAAATTAAAGGTAAGGTAAAGTCTCATAGTCCCAGAGGACCACAGGGCTGCTCTCTCTTTGGAAGGCAATGACTGGTGGGGGTGATGATGGGAGAGATTGAGAAGAAGAGTCCTTTTGTGGTGACCTCAATTATAAAGGATGTGATAACAGGACATGTAGAAAATACCAAAAGGATTACACAAAGAAAGTATGGATTTATGAGAGGAAAATCATATTTGACAAACCTACTGGAGTGTTTTGAGGATGTAACTAGTAGAATAGGTAAGGGAGAACCAATGGATGTAGTGTATTCAGACTTTCAGAAAACTTTCCATAAAATTCTATGTTAAGAGGTTAGTACGCAAAATCAAAGCAGATGGCATTGGTGATAAGATGCTGACATGGGTAGAGAATTGTTTACAGGCGGAAACCGAAAGTAGAAATAAGTGAGTCATTTTCAGAATGCTTGAGGCTGGGTCAGCAATGGTTAATATTTCAGAAACAAATGTAACAAATAAAACATAATATAAGAACTAGGGATAGCAATTCAGCCTCTCAGTCCTTGTGTCCCAGCTATTCGCAATTTTCATCAACTATTTGGATGAAGAAATCAAATGTAACGTTTACAAGCTCGTTCATAACACAAACAAAGGCAGTTTTGTGACTGGTGAGGAGGACGTGAAGAGGCTTCAGAGAAATTTAGGCAAGTTGAGTGAGTGGTCAAGTCCTTGCCAGGTGCAGTATAATGTGGATAAATGTAAATTTGGTCCACTTTGATTGGATAAATAGAATGGCCGAGTATGATTTAAATGGTGATAGATTGGGAAAATGTTGATGTACAAAGAGATGTGGGTATCTTTGTATACCGGTCACTAACAACAAGCATGCAGGTGAAGCAAACTGCTCACGAAGATGAAAGGTATGTTGGCCTTCATTGCAAGAGGGACTGAGGACAGAAGCAAGATGTTTTACTGCAGGTATAAAAGGACTTGCTAAAACCATGCCTGGTGTATTGTGTGCACTTTTGGACTCTGTACCTAAGAAAAGATATACTCATCGTTGAGGATGTGTAAGTGATTCCTGCCATGGCAAGTTTGATGTATGAGGAGAGGCCGGGTCATCTGGGTATGTATTCACTGGAATTTAGAAGACGAAGAGGGGTCTTTGTTGAAACATTCTGACAGGGATGGACAGACTGGAAGGAGGGATAAATTTTCCCAGGCTGGGGGGCCCAGAACAAAGGATTATAGTCCCTGGATACAAGGCAGGCCTTTTTGGACTGGGATGAGGAGAAAGTTCTACACTCAGAGTGAACCTTTGGAACTCTCTACCACAGAAGGCTGTGGAGAAGTGACTCCAATTCTTTCTCAAAGATATTCATAGATTTTTTCGAAGCTAAAGGTGTCAAGGGGCAGGGGGTGGAGGGAGATTCAGAGCATGGCACTGACAGAGAGGATCATCCATGATCACACTGAATGGTAGAACAGGCTTCAATGAGCCGAATGGCCAAATCCTGTTCTTATTTTCCGTCGTTGAGATAAATGGGATGAGGCACGCAGATGAACTGTTGTGGACCAGCTGTCTCTTCACTCCTCTCTGCTGTTTTCAACCTTTGAACATTATATTCTCTGGGATTTTTACATGCTATGTTAGAGAGTGGGGGGAAAATAATACTCAAAAGGGCCAATTCATGAGAGATACCAGAACCGCCACTTGGGAGGACCGAGGTGGGGCGCTGCATTGTGAAGGTGATGTGGAATTTTAGTCAAGCGTAAGTATTGTGAATTGAGATCACTGTTTCCAGTCTGTATATTACAGGGGCTTTACTGTCACAGACAGAACTACAAGAGCTTCAGTTTAGATTACATCTGCCTGTGTCCTAAGGGATGTCCCAAGCACTCCACATGGGAAGACTCTCCAAAGTGCAGCTGCTGTAATTTTTTATCTGGACAAATGACGTGCGATCACACAGCTTGTATCTTTTCAGTGGCAATGTTCAAAGCTGGAATGCCACACTCAGGAGAATACTGCGTGGGATTTGCTGTGACCACTCAAATAGGCAGAGCAATTTTTAAAACATTGATCCATGGGATGTGGGCATCGCTGGAAAGATCAGCATTTAATGCCTTGTCCTAATTGCCTTTGAACTGAGTGGCTCGCTAGGCCATTTCACAGCATAGTTAAGATTCACATGCAGGTCAGACCTGGTGAGGATGGCAGATTTCCTTAAAGGACATTAGTGAACCTGATGGGTTTTCTGACTCCCAAGACAGTCGCTGTGACTGAAACTAGCTTTAAATTCTGGATTTCTATTCGTTGATTAAATTTCACAAGGTGCTGCGATGGGATCATGAATGAGAGCAAAGGCTTCTGGATTATTCCACCAATGACATTGTCAGCTGTGCAGAACCACAGAATTGTTACCGAGCAAAAATAGGCCATTCAGCCCACTGTGCCTGCAGCCCTTAGTGCCAGTCTCCTGCCTTTTCCCCATATCCCTGCACACCATTTCTATCCAAACAACCATCCAATGTCTCTCTTGAATTCCTCATGTGCCATGCTCCCCCAGAATTGCACTGTTGTGCCATACTGCATTACTTACACGTATGCACACACTTGCACGTACATGGACACATGCACAGACACATATCTACATACATTCCACCCGAACCCATCATGTCTTGCGCAAGGTTTGAAAATAGGAATTTAATAAAATATTGGCAGCTGAAATGTACTGGATGTGGCAATTCAGATTGGCCCTTTACCTCATAAACCTAGATAAACAGCTTGCAGAAAGTATGACTCTGGGATTAAGTTACTGTAGAGTTTGTTTTCCTGCATTAGTATCTATGTTTATTTTACTTCTTCTCTCACTAGCCCCCAAGCGTGACATAGCCAGGACAAACTGAGTATTTACTGAGTGGGAGGACAAACAGATTCCTTTCACTGTTCTGCTTAGTTTTGGATCTGAGGCAGTGTCTGTGGAAATCTTAAAAGTTAATTGTCATTTGTGGAGTAGCTGCTGAAGCTCAGTGTGTGAGCTGAAGAATAAAAACAGACAGGAGGTGAATTTGTAAAGGAAATCTCATAACTCATTCAGCTTACCATATACCTCTGCAGTAGGTTCATGTTTAACTTGAATCCCATGCCCAAGGGCAGGGACACTACCACTGTGCTACAAGAGCCCCATTGCTGTGCCTGGGCTGACTGGAGCTTAGCTGGTGAACAGACCCTCAAGTGGCTGCCAATGAACATTTTTAGGGTCTTAACTGCATCAGCATAGAATGAAAACAGGTCATTCAGCCCATTAAGTTCACACCAACCCTCCAAAAACTATCACACCCAGACCCACACCCCTACGTTTCCCATGGCCAATCCACCTAGCATGCAGAGATAATCCTCTATCTATCTTCTATCCACCTCCCCCTCTGTCCCTATTTCAGAACCCTCTTCCCCTCCCCCATTTCTGATGAAGGGTCTAGGCCAGAAGTGTCAAGCTTTCCTGCTCCTGTGATGCTGCTTGGCCTGCTGTGTTCATCTAACTCCACACCTTGCCACCTAGCCTGCACATCTTTGGACTGTTGGAGGAAACCAGAGCACCTGGACGAAACCAATGCAGGCACAGGGAGAATGTTCAAACGCCACACAGACAGTCACCCGAGGGTGGAATCAAACCCAGGTCCCTGGTGCTGTGCTAACCATTCAGCCACCGTGCCACCCAGAACTTGGGCTTTTCTGCCCAGAACACAATTTAGATGGAGCAGGATGTCAGAGGGGTTCTGGCTCACCACCATTTCACCTCCTTCTTGCCTCAGAGCTGAGCTCATCGCTAAGCTGGTCCCACATGCTGATGCATTGACTTCCATATGTGAAACTTACTGCTGCATAGGCACCTTGGAGCACTGTGCAGTTGAAAAGAAAATCAGGAAACGTGTAGATCAGGGTCTCTGGTCTCCGGTCCGGATGTTCCCATCCTGGAGCCAAGGAAGGTGAATTGGAAGTGGCCAATTTGCAAATCCTTCCAACTTTGCCAACAGCAGGTAGTAACAGCAGGAGAGCATTGTGCTCAGCCAGCACCATGTGGTAGGTGCAGTGCACCAGACCCCTACCCCACTATTAAACAATTCCATGCATAAGGTCTTTGCCTCCAGCTCTTCTCTGGGGCATAATTATTGTTGTAAAAAGACGTCTGGTTCACTAATGTTCTTTTGGGGAAGGAAATCTGCCATCCTTGCCTCTTCTCCATGTGACTGTAGACCCACAGCAATGTGGTTGATCTCAACTGCCTTCTTGGATGGCCCTAGCAAGGCACTCGGTTCAAGGGACACTTAGGAATGGGCAGCAAATGCTGGTCCAGCCAGTGACGCCCACTTCCCAGGAATGAATAAATTCTCACTTCAAGGGCCAACGAAAGGTAGATGGGATTATGTTTTGAAACTGATTAAGGGAACAAACTGTTTGCATATGATGAATCAGATGGATGGGGAAGGGGATAGAGACTGCACAGCACTCCATCATCACCAGCTCATACGTATCTGTAGTTGATGACGAAATGAAAGGAAGTGCGGAGATACTGTACAGTCATTGGAACAACTGTACTTACTCGACAAGGTGATGATGCCAGACAGTGGCAAATATTGCAGGGGGTTAGCAAGGTCAGTCACCAGAGATCGCAAAGAAATGAGGGTAGAGCTGACTGGAAGGGGTTTAGCAACAAGGACGGGTTGAGCGACAACATCAGAGTTGTACAGCTCAGAAACAGCTTCGGTCCAACCAGTCCATGCCATCCATTGTCCCAAACTAAACTAGTCCCATGTACCTACACTTGGCCCATATCCCTCCAAATGTTTCTGTAAAATGCCCTCCTGTCTTTTTTTCTTTAAATCTTTCTCCTCTCACCTTAAAAATATGCCCCTAGTCTTGAAACTCCTGCCCCCACTGGGGAAAAGACACCTGTCATTCACCTTATATATGCCCCTTATGATTTTATAAACCTCTATAAGGTAACTTTTCAACCTCCTACGCTCCAGTGATAAAAGTCCCAGCCTGTTTAGCCTCTCCTTATAACTCAAAGCCTCCATTCCCGGCAACATCCTGGTAAATCTTTTTGGAACCCTCTCCAGCTTAATAATATCCTTCCTAAAACAGGGTAACCACGTTTAAGAACATAGTTAATAACTCACACCAAAGATATATCCCAGAGAGGAGGGAGAACTCTGGTTTATCCCCTTCCTAATCATGGTTAACGAGGGAAGTTAAAAATTGCATGTTTTTCTTTCAATTTGATACTATGTGGCAAAGGTTAGTGGTAAACCAGACGATTGGATGAGTTTTAAAAAACAACGAAAGAGGGAGAACATAAATTTTCAGGGTAAACTTGCAAGTAATATCGAGTCTGAGCTTCTTTAAATATGTGAGGCACTAGTCAGAACAGTGACTGGAACAATGCGAAGCCGCCTAGAATAATGTGAATCTAAGATTTAAATAGAACAGATGAGGACCTTTGGCCCATCAAGTCTGTACTGCCAAAAACACACTACTACCTACACCAGAGATAAAAGGTACTGCAGATGCTGGAGAATCTGAGATAACAAGCACGGGGCTGGATGAACACAGCAGGCCAAGCAGCATCATAGGAGCAGGAAAACTTGACGTTTCAGGCCTAGACCCTTCATCAGAAATGAGTCCCACTTTCTTGCACCGGGCCCATAGCCTGGGATTTTATGACACTTCAAGTGTTCATTCAAGTATTTGTTAAATGTGAACAGTTTTGAGCCCCTTATCTAAAGAAAGATATACTGACATTGGGGGTAGTCCAGAGGAGGCTCACTAGGCTGATTCTAGATATGGAAGGATTTCCTTATGAGGTGAGATTAAATAGTTTGGGCCTTTTACTCACTGGAGTTTAGAAGAATGTGAGGTGACCTGGTTGAAGTGCACTGTATTCTTCAGGGCAAAAACAGAAATTGCTGGAAAAGCTCAGCAGGTCTGACAGTATCTGTGGAGAAAAATCAGAGTTAACGTTTCGGGTGGAGTGACCCTTCCTCAGAACTGTTCAGTGACCTAATAATGCTGAGCTTTTCCAGAAATTTCTGTCTTTGTTTCTGATTTATAGCATCCACAGTTCTTTTGTTTTTTTAAAATTAATATTCTTAGGGGACTTGACAGGGTAAATAGGGCTTTTCCCCTGAGGAAGAGTTTAGAAAAAGGAGAGGGGATAATCTCAGAGTAAACAGTCACCCATTTCCAATGGAGATGAAGAGAGGGTAATGAATCTGTGGATTTTTTTTAACCACAGAGGGCTGTGGAGGTTGTGTTTTTAATTATATTGAAGGCTGAAATAAATTTTTAATCAGTAATGGGATCAGGGTTATGGGGAAAAGTACGGAAGTGGAGGTGAGGATTAATAGATCAGCCACAATCTGACACAGCAGACTCAAATGGGCTGAATGGCTTGATTCTGCTCCTACATTTCTAGATCTTATCACAGATCCAAGATGATTGACAAAAGATGAGAGACAGCACTGGCCAGTTGGGCCAAATGGCCTTTTCCTGTGCTACACATTTTATCAAGCCTGTCAATTTCTTTTGTTTTACACAATGTGCTGATTGAAAAGGTGCAGGAAGCCAGCTCAATAGTGACTTGCAGAAGAGAACTGGATGACTGGATGGCACGGTGGCTCAGTGGTTAGCACTCCTGCCTCACAGGTTCGATTCCACCCTCGGGCAACTGCCTGTGCGGAGTTTGCACATTCTCCCCGTGTCCTCCAGGTGCTCCAGTTTCCTCCCACAGTCCAAAGGTGTGTAGGTTCGGGTGGATTGGCCATGCTAAACTGCTTCATAGTGTTCAGGGATGTGCAGGATTAGCCCAGGGGAATGCAGGGTTATAGGGTGGGTCTGGGTGGGATGCTCTTTGGAGGGTCAGTGTGGACACGATTGGTTGAATGGCCTGCTTCCACACTGTAGAGATTCTATTGATGCTTGAAGGCAAACCGGAGAAAGTACAGGAAAGTGGGATTAACTGGACAATGACCAGCAGAGGGAATGGCTTGAATGGGCTCTGTCATTGCTATGTGCATTCCAACATTACATTTTGCTTGCTGATTTGTGTTCCCAATAATTAATTGCTGCAGAAAGCTTCTTTGCAACAGGTTTTAGCCTGGGACAACAAGGGGCTACCCCATGAAATGATGCAATGGAAACATTTGATGCCATGAGTCAGTCTTCAGTAGCTGTACGTGCAAATAACAAAGTTTGCAATCCATTGGGATGGGGAGGCAATGGACCAGTGCCAGGTCAATGTGCTAAATGTATTAGCCAGTGAAAGAAGAAAGCAGCCATTTCCTTCTCCTGACCACAAGCCAAGGCATCTGCCAACCTACAAATGACCCTCCTCAACAGCAAATAAATGCAGGTCATGCTTTTTTATTAAATCAATTGAAATTTATATCAAACAGTTTCTTGGCAGAACTTCACATACACTTCATGTAGCACAATGCAGTTGTTATAAACTGCCCACCATCTGTTTGACCATTTAATTGCTCCTTAGCTGCACATATTCCCTCAGCAGAACCTCATTCCTTGTTCTCCCTAAAGTCTTTGTACCCCTGCGAACCACGACATCAGGTTACAGTCCAACAGGTCTATTTGAAATCACAAGCTTTCATAGCACTGCCCCTTCATCACTTGATGAAGGAGCAGCGCTCCGAAAGCTTGCAATAAACCTGTTGGACTATAACCTGGTGCTGTGAGATTTCTGACCTTGTCCACCCCAGTCCAACACCGGCACCTCCACCTCATGTGAACCACTACAGCTCATTCCCATCCAACTCCAAGTTTCTCCTCCTCCTTCTGCCACTTGAATTGTACCATGATAGTATGGTCAGTCTGCTCATCCTCCCCACTGTCCCTGCTCTTGTCCATACAGGGAGCAAGCATCTTGACTATTTGTACAAGATGCGGGCTAATGCTCCTGCATTGCTATCTCTTGAATCCCTCTGTTTGCCTCACTCATTTGTCACATCCTCCTATGCTTGACCACTGACTGAAACCAGGGTAGTTAATTTAAGGGGTGTTTGTCTCCTGAAACAGTCTACCCCTCCATGATATGTCACAGTGTTTGAAGATCATACACCAGATTATCAACTCTGAGCCCGAGTTCCTCAAGCAACCAACCCTTGCTGCAGATATGCCCACAGTAAACCACAATGGTATCCACATTATGCAAGGACAACATGTTGCCTGGCCCTGCACCTCTATTTAGTCATGGAACCGTCGACTCTCTACAGTGCAGAAAGATGCTATTTAGCTCATTGAGTCCACACTAACCCTTCGAAGATCATCCCACCCAGCCCATGCCATATCCTTTCCCTGTAAACTCGCATTTCCAACGGTCAATCCACCTAGCCTGCACGTCCATGGACACTATCGGCCAACTTAGCATGACCAATCCATTCTAACCTGCACATCTTTAGACTATGGGAGGAAACCTACACAGACATGAGGGGAAGGTACGAACTGCACACACACAGTCACCCAAAAGGCTGGAATTGAACCTGGGTCCCTGATACAGTGGCAGCAGTGCTATGTTCTGTCAGATTTTAATGTTTTAAAAATTTCATACCGTTCTTTAGTTTTTATTTTAAATCTGTAAAATATCTCTTCTGTTTACCTTTAATCTGAAACAACTTAGAATAGGTTTTCCAACTAGCAGTTACTTGGCCGCCAGTGAACCTAATGGTGTTCCTGTGATGTCACACCGGTTTTATTCACTCTGTTTACGAACAGCTTCCTTCCTGGCCCACCACCAAATGTACTCTATGCTGGTCGCATAGGACCCTTATTGAATACTCTCTGCTTCTGCCTCAGCTGTTTTGGGAATGTCTTGCATGGCAAGTCTGAGGCCCAAGATCACTATCTGACTGCCCTGCCTGTTGAGACATAACCAGTATTGCAGTAATAGCATAGCTGGCATTCATTCAAACAGGTTACATATTGGGATGTCATGTTGCAGCTGTACAGGGCACTGGACAGGTTACTCCTAGAATACTGCAAACTATTCCGGTTGCCCTTCTGTAGGGAAGCTGAGACGGTGCAGTAAAGATTTACAAGGATGTTGCCGGCACTGGAGGTTTGAGCTACAGGGAGAGGCTGAATAGGGACTATTTCCCCTGGAGCATCAGAGGCTGAGGGGTGACCATATAGAGGTTTATAAAATCATGAGGGGCATTGATAGGTTGAATAGCCAAGATCTTTTCTTCAGGGTAGGGCATTCCAAAACTAGAGGGCATAAGTTTAAGGTGAGAGGGGAAAGATTTAAACGGGACCTAAGGGGCAACCTTTTCACACGGAGGATGGCGCTTGTATGGAACGCGCTGCCACAGGAGATGGTGGAGGCTGGTATAATTACAGCATTTAAAAGGTGTCTGGATGAGTACATGAATAGGAGGGATATGGGCCAAATGCTGGCAAATGGGACTAGGTCAGATTGGGCCGTATGGTCGGCACAGATGAGTTGGACCAAAGGGTCTGTGTCCCTGCTGTATGACTCTGTGAGAGACTCCATAGTTCACAGAGGTGCCAGAATATTTGTACCTCTTCCACTACTCTACATTCTTCTATTCTATGCCAATGAAATAACTTGAGTTGAATTCAGCAAAACAGAATGACTGATTAAATATGCAGCAGAGCTAAACACTTTGGTTGGAAGAATAGAACTTTCTAAATAGGGAAAGGCTTCTGAAATCTGAAGCACAAAGGGACCCGGGAGTTCTTGTTCTGAATTCTCTTAAGGTTAATATGCAGGTTCAGTTGGCAGTTAGGAAGGCAAATGCAATATTAGCATTAATTTTGAGATGGCTAGAATACAAGAGCAGAGATATACTGCTGAGGGTGTATAAGGCTCTGGTCAGACCACATTTGCAATATTGTGAGATGTTTTGGGCCTTGTATCTATGGAAGGATGTGCTGTCCTTGGAGGAGATCCAGAGGAGGTTTGCAAGAATGCTCCCTGGGACAAAGGAGGAGCAGTGGAGGATTCTGGGTCAGTACTTGATGGAGTTTTAGAAGGACGAGGTGGGGATTTCAATGAAACTTACAGAATACTGAGAGGGCTGGATAGAGTGGATGTGGAGATGTTTCTATTAATAGGAGGACTGCGATCTGAGGGAACAGCCTCGGAGTGAAGGACTGACCCTTTTAGAACTGAATTGAGGAGGAATTTCTTCAGCCAGAGGGTGGTGAATCTGTGGAACTCATTGCTGCAGAGGGCTGTGGGGGCCAAGTGATTAAGTATATTTAACACAGAGAGAGAGAGAGAGGCTCTTGATTAGTAAGGAGATCAAGGGTTACAGGGGGAATGGGGTTGAGAAACATATCAGCCATGATTGAATGGTGGAGCAGACTCAATGGGCCAAGTGGCCTAATTCTGTTCATATGTCTTGTGTTCTAAGCAAAGACAAGTAAATACAAACTCTGGGAGATTTTCTACAAAAAGACTTTCTTATTCCCTATTCTAATCTGGACACAGTGTGCCATTCTTTCCAGGAAGAGGCTCACAAGGTATGTTAGGTGTTTTGAAGATGGAAACATGGACAGGTCAGCTCAGCTTCATTGCTAGAACTCTCCTGTCAGTGTGCTCCAAGAAGAGCAGGTGAGTTATCTCCAGGATCATATGCATGGGATCTTGCTGTGTGACTGTCATGTTACCCACCTTCCAACAATGGCAAAGAATGTCATTTGCTGTAAAGCATTTGACAAATCCTGAAATTTGTTAACGATCAACGGCGTATCGATCAATATTCTATTTTTCAAACAAAACCAGGTGACGCACCAAGTGTGAGGTTTCACAGACTGGAATACAACTGGAGATTGGAGTAGAGGTTAAAGTCTGATTCTGTCTTCATGTGGGAGCCTCACAACACTGAGCATTCTGTAAGACCTGCCTGTTTATAGGATCATCAAAGCCCAACTGTGCAGATAGAGATCATTAAATCTGCACTGACCCTCCAAACAGCAACCCAACCTGACCCACATGCCCTACCCTATCCCTGTAACCTTGCATTTCCCATAGCTAACCCACCTACCCTGAACACTATGGGCAATTTAGTGTGGCCAATCTACCTAACCTGCACATCTTTAGACTGTGGGAGGAAACCCACACAGACACAGGGGGAATGTGCACACTACACACAGACAGTAGCCTGAGGCTGGAATTGAACCTGGGTCCCTGCCGCTGTGAGGCAGCAATGCTAACCAATGAGCCACTGTGCCACCCAACCCTGAGGGGCTGGAGATGATGCTGCACAGTTGCGGTGATCAGAGACTGGCCATGGATGGAGGCCTTGATCACAGATGTCACTCCTAGATGGCAAGTGGATATTTGGAGCGATACAGCATGCACTGATCTCTCGTACCATTTGCTGCCCTCTGTCCATTGCCTCTCAACTCTGACTCAGTGTGTTATGGGCTCAATACCCAGTCTGTCAAGGCTCCGGGACAATAACCTCAGCTGACATTTGCAAAACTGTGCTGAGGCTGCACCGCACTGTCAGGGGTGCCATCTTGCAGCTGAGTCAAATCAAACCAGGGCCTGGTCTCCTGCCTTGTGTGGATGTAACAGTTCTCACAGCCTGCTCAGACCAGTTTCCTGACCAAGAATTATCTCTCATCCCTGTGACTGAAAGAAATCTCATTACAGCAGTGCAGCTTGTGAGAGCTTGCTTTGTACAAATTGGCTTCTGTTGGCATTAGAATGGTGACCATGTTTCAAAAGTATTTCATCAGCTACTAAGTGCTATGGTCTGTCCTGAGGTTGTGAAAGGTGCTATATAAATGCAAGTCTTTCCATACTTTCTCCTGGAAAGCACAACTGGGATTAACATTTCAACACAGGTTGAATCAAGATGGAAATCGCTGAAAAAAGGTATGCCTGGAGCACTAACACACCACAACAACTCACTCCCGACCCAAAACATCAACTTCCCTGCTCCTCTGATGCTGCCTGGCCTGCTGTGTTCCTCCAGTTTCACGCTGTGTTATCTCAGACTCCAGCATTGACAGTTCTTACTATCTCCCAATGGAACAGGCTGCACTTTTAATTCTTTCAGGGAATATGGGCATTGCTGGGTGGGTCAGCATTTATTGGCTGCCCCGACTTGCACTCAAGAAGGTGGTCGTGAGTTATCTCCTTTGAACCACTGCAGTCCACGTGTTGTAAATTGACCAACAATGCTGTTGGGGATGGAGTTTCAGAATTCTGACACAGTGACCCTGAAGGAACAGTGATATATTTCCAAGACAGGATGATGAGTGGCTTGGAGGGGAACTTGCTAGTTGTGGGTGGTTCCATGTGTCTGCTGCCCACGTCCTTCTCGTGGTCGTGGGTTTGGAAGGTGCTGTCTAAGGAGGTTCGTGAATTTCTGCAGTGCATCTTGTAGACGGTACACACTGCTGCTACTGAGTGTCGGTGATGGAGGGAATGGATGCTTGTGGACGTGGTGCCAATCAAGCAGTTGCTTTATCCTGGATGGTTTCGAGCTTCTTGAGTGTTGCTGGGGCTGCACCCATCCAGGCAAGTGGGGAGTATTCCATCATACTCCTGGCTTGTGTCTTGTGGACAGGCTTTGGGGAGTCAGGAGGTGAGTTACTTGCTGCAAGATTCCTAACCTCTGACCTTGTAGCCCCAGTATTTATATGATAAGTCCAGTTCATCCCCTGGTTGTAATCCAGGTCGTTGATTTGGGGGTGGGGGGTATTTGGCATTGCTAAATGCTATTAAATTGTCTTTCTTGATCCTGGATTTGATGCACGCCTTTTTCTCTCTGCAGCTCAGGCGACAGTGCTGAAGGTGTCAAGCAACCACATGGTCTACATGTGTCCCGAGGGGGTGAACGTCACCTTTAATTGCAGCCTTTCCGGACACCTCAAGAACAGGCATGATTCCTTGGCCAAGCTTTGGTACTACAGCCGCAGCAAGAACGCTCTGTGCAAGGAGAGGATGCACATCCGTAACACCACAGTCATGTGGGAGAACCACAATCCGAACAAGGGCCGCGGAGTCTACATGAACTCCAATCACCAGGGTGTGTTCTGGGTCAGCCTCAGTAACCTGGTCCCGGATGACGAGGGCGTTTACTGCTGCGTGGTGCACGAGCTACACCGATCACAGCCAAACGCACACCACCCGAAAGTCGAGCTGACTGTGTACGGCACCATGGAGCTCCAGGTCATCCCAGGTACGTTTCAGTAGAAAACCATCCTGTCAGGGGATGTGCATGCTGTTCCTGTAACCTGGCCATTGACCCAAGCGTGGGAAATTTCTCTGGGCCAATATCTGTACCCACTCTAAGATCACTTGCTTCCTTTATTTTCTTGAAGAAAGAGAACGGTCTAGTCATTTGCCCCGAGGCTGATGTGTGGGATCTTGCTATGCACACATTGCCTGTCACGTCTTCTACTTTACAGCCACGATCGCGCTTCAAAAGCATGCAAACGGTCTGCAAAATAATTTGGCACACCCTTCATATTTGAGCAGAAAGCGTTGGGCGGCAGCAACAACAACAACTTGCATTTACGTAGCCTCTTTAACTGAATGAAACGTCCAAAAGAATTTTGCAGGAGGACTGACGACCAAAAATGGAACAGCCGAGCTGCTGGAGGGGATTCAGGGCAGGTGGCCAAAGTTTTGGTCAGAGAGTTGGGGGTGTGTGGCATGCTGACAATTGCAGAGAGTTGAGATTGAGAGGCTGATTGACACTCCTCTGAATTTCCCAAAGTGGCACCTTTCTCAAAGCGAGGTAATCCTCTGAATTGAATCAAAATCGATTTGAGGTTTCGTTAGTTTAACACCACCTTTATAGTATCCATGAGCCAGCTAGCTGGAACTGTTCCAATTGGAATGGCAGCGTGGTGGCTCAGTGGTTAGCACCACTGCTTCACAGCACCAGGGACCTAGGTTCAATCCCACCCTTGGGTGACTTTGCAAACTCCACACAGATATTCTCCCTGAGTCTATATGGGTTTCCTCTGGGTGCTCTGGTTTCTTCCCACTGTCCAAAGGTGTGTAGGGTGAATTGGCCATGCTGAATTGCCCCATAGTGTCCAGGGATGTGTAGGCTAGGTGGGGTCACCATGGGAAATGCATGGTTACAGGGATGTGGTGGATCTGGGTGAGCTGCTCTTTGGAGGGTTGGTGATGGGCCAAATGGCCTGCTTCCCTGTTGTAGAACATGGACAAACATGAGGGCAGATATGTCTGCATGGTTAACTTCAGAAACTGTAACCTTACATTTGTCAATGAGCTCAGCACCTGACAGGGTTTCTATGTGTTGTTCTTTATGATTAGGGCAAGATAGACAGACTTGTGACACAATCACTTTTTTTCTTCTTTGTCGATGGTGCATCAGGAGTTTTCATCATTGGTGCTGGAGCTAATCCAATTCAAACCAGCTTCTTTGCAGGTTGAGAAGGGATCTACTGCTCATTTGTCAACAGAGAAAACAATGACACTGTGTGTTTCTTATTTCCTGATCCAATAATCAGGGGAGGTGGTGATGCGGGTGTAACATCACTAGATTCATAATCCGGAACCCCAGTTATCAGTCTGAGGACATGAGTTCAACCAATGGAAGTTGGTGAAACTTGAATTCAATAAAACTCAATGGCCATGTAATCCTTGCCATTGTTGTAAAAACCAATCTGGTTCACTAATAACAAGCGTGGGGCTGGATGAACACAGCAGGTCAAGCAGCATCATAGGAGCAGGAAAACTCGACGTTTCGGGCCTAAACCCTTCATCAGAAATGATCCATTTCTGATCATCCATTTCTGATGAAGGGTTTAGGCCCGAAACGTCGCGTTTTCCTGCTCCTATGATGCTGCTTGACCTGCTGTGCTCATCCAGCCCCATGCTTGTTATCTCGGATTCTCCAGCATCTGCAGTACCTTTTATCTCTGGTTCACTAATGTTCTTTTAGGGGAGGAAGTCCGCTGTATTTACCTGGTTTGGCCTACATGTGACTCCAGGCCCACAGCAAAGGGGTTGACTCTTAATTACTCTCTGAAATGGCCACTCAATTGTTGCAAATTGTTACAAAGTTCAAAAAGGCAGCTAACCACTACCTTCTGCAGCCAACTTGAGATGGGAACCACTTGGTGCCCCTGTGTGGATGAATACAGAAGAATGAGATATAACAATGTCCTCCATAGCAGCCACCAATGCTGAGCTCTCTCTGTTCCTACTGGGCCATTGGAGCTCCTGCAGGGTCTTGCTGACATATTGCAGCTAAACCTGCAGGTAATGTGAGGCAAAAACGGACACAAGCCTGACCCCTGCTGGTAAATAGCAAGAACTGCAGATTCTGGAGGTACATCTCTCAGAGAGTGTTCTGAAGAAGGGCTCTGACCTGAAACGTTGACTTTCCTGCTTCTCTGATGCTGCCTGACCTGCTTTGTTCCTCCAGCTCCACACTGTGTTGACTCTGACGCCTGATGATACACAGAGTTCCAGTGAGACTCGAGACCCTTCAGCCTTAGCAGGTGATTGAGAGCGGGCAGAGGGAACATAGGGTACAGCAAAACGCCATTTCTAACCACACAATGGCAGGACAGTGCTCTCAGGTTTAATGGTAGTGCCCTCCAGTCCGAATCATAGCTGAAGTTAATCTCTCAACAAGCATCACTAGATCTGGTTACCTGGTCATTTCTCAGATTATTGTTTGTGGGATTTCACTGTGCAATAATTGGCTGCATTGCAACAGTGGCAATACCTTTTTAAAAAGTGCTTGAAGCTGATTGTAACGCGCATCGGGGCCATCAAATGCGCTCTATAAATGCATATCCTTATTTCCTTTAAACTGGTAAAAGGATAAACCTTTAGGGCTAATATCAGTAGCATGCCTTGCCCAAAGCGTCACCAGGAGATGGATATTCCACCAGGTAAGGGAGAGAAGACAACATTGGAAAACATTTGAGAAGAAATGCTGAGCTCAGTGTGTCAAACGGTCTTCCTCCTTCTGTGTATCTGCTGGTACCAATATTAACTTCAAACACTGAATTGTGAGGAAACTGCTGAAATGCTTTTTTTTTAATATTATGTACACAGGAAATGGAACTCACACCTCTAATCAGAAATGTACTTTTCGTGATCCTACTGTCATATCAGATTCAGAAGGTAAGATATTTATTGTCCCATGTCATTTTGGGATTAAGTATTCCTTTCGTCCCTGCCACTACTCTTTGGAATTTGAGGGTGTTGGGGTCACTGCGTTACTCTTTGGCATCACCTCATCCCCACTGTCTATATGTGGCTCTTTCCATCTCACAGAATTTCTACAGTGCAGAAGCAGGCCATTTGGCCCCAAAGAGCACCCCAACCAGATCCACCCCTATCCCTGTAACCCTGCTGATCCACCTAGCCTGCAAATCCCTGGACATTATGGGCAATCCACCTAATCTTTGGACTGTGAACAGAAACCGGAGCATCCGGAGGAAACCCACATAGACGCGGAGAGAACGTGCAAACTCTGCACAAGACAGTCGCCCGAGGGTGGAATTGAACCAGCGTCCTTGGCACTGTGAGGCAGCAGTGCCCAATCCGAACGTCTCGTACAATGGTTCCTCCTCCTGCCCGTCCAGTGAGGTCCTTCAGCGATTCCTTCCTCTTAGTCACCTTCGTGCTGCCCTGTGCTGAGACCATCTGCAGATACAGGACCGAAAACTGTCCTCACTGAGACCAACCTTTCCACCAGCTCCGGTGAACCCTCTTCTAAAGCTGTGTTGGGAGGTTACAATCACTGAATCAGAGACTAAGACAGCACAGGAGTCCTTTCAGCACCACCCCACCCCTCCCCACCTCAGGCTGTGCTGAATTCATTCAGTTCCACTGTCCTCCTCTTTCCTCTATATATCCCTGTGATTTTTAAATTTCTATTTTATGTTTTTATACAAATCCCTTTTTTAAAAAATTTAACCTACTTTTCTAATCAACCTGCTCAGAGATGTAATTCCACACCTCTGGAGCAGGTGGAACATGAAACCAGGCCTCCAGGTCCAGGGGTAGGGACACTATCATTGTGCCACATCTGTATCCGTCACCTGATCAGCTAATGCATTCCAATTCCTAAACACTGGCTGCAAGAGGAAGTGTTTATTCCTGTCACCTGTGGTTCTTCAACCCATTTCCTTCAGCCATTGAAAACAGTTTCTGTGTATTTACTGAATCAAAAACGACTTTAAACAGCTCTATAAATCTCCCTATAGCCTTTGCTGTTGAAAAGAAAACTGTTAGCTACAATTGCCTCCACATCCTCCTAGATGTGGATAGGGTGGATAATCAGAGTCTTTTTCCCCAGGGTGGAAATGTCAAATACTAGGAGGCCTAGGTTTAAGGAGAGGTGGGGATAAGTTTAAAGAAGGTGTGTGAGGGTGGTAGCTGCCTGGAATGTGCTGCTAGGGGAGGTGGTTGAAGCAGATATGATAGCAACATTTCAGAGGCATTTAGACAGACACGAGACCAGGCAGGGAACAGAGGGATACGGACCTGTGCACGTGCATGGGATTAGTTTAGAATGACATCATGGTCAGCACAGACATGGTAGGCCATAGGGCCTGTTCTAAGTTTTATATTACTGGCTGGATATTTGTTCAAATCCCATGGCTGTATTTGGTAGGATTTGAATTCAGTTAATACATCTGAAATTGAAAAAGTAGTCTCAGTAATGGTGATCATGACAACAATCATTCATCATTGTAAAAAAATCCATCTGGTTCACTAATATCCGTTAGGGAAGGAAACTGCCATCCTCACCCAATCCAGCCTCTATGTGACTCCGGACCCACAGCAATGTGGTTGATATTTTCACTGCCCGGGGAAATGGTCTAGCATGCCATTCAGTTCCAGTGTAACAGATGCTGGTCTCATCACTATCCTGTGAAAGAATATTTTTAAAAACTGGCTGATGTGGTGTTCTTAACAAGGTGTCACATTTTTAAGGAAGATTTTATTCATGTTAATTTTCAGACCTTACTTTGTGATGGAAACATATTTCCTCTTCTGAAGCACATGGCAAGTTGGCAGGTTCAAAATATTTGCTTGGCCTTGCGTATGGGCAGTCAGCACCTCCTCCCGCACCCTTGTCATGCAATGGTTGGGGGGAAAGAAACTTCCGAATGACTCGATGGTTTTCAGATTCAATCGCTGGAAACAGAAACAGACTACAGGCTGTCTCTGATTGTACACATTAACACCTACTTAATAAACAGCATGTACGTGTTAGCTCAGACAGCTGGTCTGTGACACCAACAGTGAGTTCAATTTCCATGAGGTTACTGTAAAGGATCCTCCATCACAACCGCATGGCACGGTAGCTCAGTGGTTAGCACTGCAGCCTCACAGCACCAGGGACCTGGGTTTGATTCTAGCCTCGGGTGACTGTCTGTGTGGAGTTTGCACATTCTCCCTGTGTCTGCGTGGGTTTCCTCTGGATGGTCTGGTTTCCTCCCACATCCAAAGATGTGCAGGTTGGGGTGGATTGGCCATACTAAATTGTCCCACAGTGTTCAGGGATGTTTAGGCTAGGTGAGTTAGACCCTGGAAATTAGGGGAATGAGTCTGGGCAGGAATGCTCTTTGACTTCTGTTTCTGGTCCAAAGACTAATGGGTGGGAGGGGGATTCTTCTTCACCTGCATCTTAAAGGGGAGACTCCTTATCTCTAAATGGTGATGGTGCTGCTGGTTCTAGGTCCTCCCACTGACCGAAAAGATCCTCTCAGGATCCAGACTGGCAAAACATTTGTACAGGATAGGGTGATGTGGAAGGAAGGGGAGTTTGGATTAGGTATAATTGGATAGCTCTATGACAGTCAAGATGGGTCAAAAGATGCGCTGCAGAAATTCCACAAACCTCCCAAACCCATGACCGCTTTCATCTGGAAGGACAAGGGCAGCAGATACATGGGAACACCACCCCCTGAAAGTTCCCCTCCAAGCCACTCACCAACCTGACTTGGAAATATATCGCTGTTCCGTCACTGTCGCTGGGTCAAAATCCTGGAATTCCCTCCCTAATGGCATCATGGGTCAACCTACAGCAGGAGGACTGCAGTGGTTCAAGAAGGCAGCTCACCACCACCTTCTTGAGGGGCAACTCGGGATGAGCAATAAATGCTGACCAGCCAGTGACACTCACACTCTCCATCTCTCTCCATTTGACACCCACATTCCACAAATAAAAGGTCTCCTTCTGCACTTTGCTATCTTTCAATGATGCTGCATGGGTGTTTATTCTTTTCTCAATGGTTGTACATGTCATGTATATTGAATAATGCTTTTTTTTTGTGTTTAAATTCCCCCAGCCACCACAGCTGCTGCTCTAGCCACCATGGGATGTGTCATTGGCATATTATCTCTGCCCTTGATTCTGCTCCTCATTTACAAACAGAGGCAGGGTGCAGCCACCAGGAGAAGTAAGTAAGAAACCAACTCGGGCACTTACAGCAGCTCTACACATCGCAAATGCAAAAGGCCTGGACTGATATTGGTAATGAGGCCAAATATTTCACAGCTGCTGCTTATCTGCATATGGGAACTTCTGCAAACATTTCTACACTCTCAACAAACCCCCACAATTACTGGTGTACTCTTGGCAAAACCTAACAATTACTGACACACCTCCGCAGCACACCCGCTCTCCGGGACCCTGAGTAAATACTGACGCTCTGCCCCAGGGGACTGTCCGCAGTTACAGACATACTCCTGGGGATCCCTAACTTATACTGACATGCCTGCTGTCGCTGTCACTCTCTCAAGCTCTCCCACACCCCTGTCGTCACTGTCAATCTTTCAGATACACTCTGCTATCAGTGTCACTCTTTCAGGTATGTCCTACAGTCAATGTCACATTACTTCTGCTTTTATTTCCTTTTAAAGTTTAGCAGAAATTACAGTGACTGAATAAACGCCCACCCGTCAGTTTTGTCCTGATGCGCGTTTCTCTGACCAGTTTTTTTTTTGGCTCTTGAGCACCAGAGAAGAATTCATAAACAGATGATTGTGAAAATCTGAGAGTGGCATTTTGTACCCAAACAGGCTTTTTTATTCACAGCAATGAAGGTGTCCAAACTTTCATCAATGTAAGAGATCTGCATTTATGTAATTTCCTTGTCATGTATGTCAGACCTTGTATAGATGCAATTCATTTTGCTGGAAATGCATCTCCGTTATGTCAGAAAACAGAGCACCCATTTTAACCACAGCATCATTCCACAGTAGGTAAGAAGTCAGAGCTAATCGGCTGGTGTTGGCAAAGGGTAAATAAAATCTTTTCTCGTTCAGTGGGTGGTTAGGGTCTGGAATTCACTGCCTCGAAATGTGGAGGAGGCAGGTTCAATTGAAGCATTACATGGTTATTTAAAACAGAAACAAGGTGCAGGGTTGGGGGATGGGGGAAAAGACCGGGTTGGCGCTGAATGAAAATGCATAGGCAGCCTTTGCAGATATGATAGGCTACATAGAGTGAGGGTCACACAGCACGGAGACAGACCCTTTGGTCCAACTCGTCTGCACCGACCAAACATCCCAATCTGACCTCTTCCCGTTGGCCAGCATTTGGCCCATATCCCTCTAAATCCTTCCTATTCATATGACCTCCTTCTGCACCACTAATAGTTTTGTGATTCTGTGAATGGTTTTATTCACAGTGTTTGATATCCACCTGAATAACCACAAGAACAAGCCAATGGCTATGGGTTTGAAAATGTATTTGTAGTGTAGCAGCTCCTCAAAGCTGCAGTGGAGTCTGTTTCAGCCGAGATTAAGCATGTTCGCATTTGTGGTTTGAGTGTCAGAGAAAGTATAACCTAGTCAGCATAATTTAGCAGGTAATGTCCCCATCAATGTTTGATTAAAAAGCATCGTAGAAATAGCAGAGGTATCAACAGCTGATGATTGTAATCAGGCTTTCCACAGAACTTTTCTGTTCCACCTCCACACTGTCTCACGTCACAACCAAAGTAATGCAAAGCCTAGCTGCTGTCAGCAATATTGTGAGGAGTCGGTGTGGAAAGAAACCTTTAACCTGTTGTGCAGATAGATTCAAGGAGAAGTCAGGTAAGTATAGTACAGGAACGAACAGATGGCTTTACTGATAGGGTAAGATGAAGAGTCAAGTGGAATATCACTGTCAGTAAGAACTGTTTGAGTCAAACGACCAGTTTCTGTGCTGTATATGCAATGTAATTGATGCATTAAGTTTTTAAACTTTTTGAATCATTTGTGGCTTTACTACAGCAACCTGCACATGCAGTGTTTTGATTTTTCACAGCCTTACCTCACTTGTTTCTCTTTGCAGGAGCCCATGAGCTTGTCCGAATGGATAGGTATGTTTTTAATTGATCCTCAAATCTTTCTCTTAAACTGAAGGGAATTTCCTCCTTTTCTTTGCCCTTTCTTACAGGCAGTACAGTCAAGGTTCCAGAACATGAGGCAGCGCAAGCCCACTGGGGAATAGTTATGGGGGTGTTGTGAAGGGTAAAGAGATGACTCACCAACAAATCTTAGTCTTAAGTTTATTTCCCTTCAATTACCATTGGGTATTCAGAGGAGTGGGCCTCTACTTCATCGCTGTGCTATAATGATGTACGAACACTGAAACAAATTCTATCCATCCATTCTACACAGAGTTAATAGAAGTGGACTCAGAAAGTGGGGGCGGGAGACCCACCTTGGGTTACTCACATGACTTCTAAGAACAGAATAGATGCAGTCCTTTCTGTAGAACAGCTCTCCACTCTCTCACCAACACATAGTGGGCCTAAGTGCAGACCACAACTTGAGGCTGGGATTTCTGTCACAAAGGTTGGCTTGTTCACATAACCTTTATCTATGATTGTTTCTCATGGATGTATCTGGTAACATGGAGGTTAGGTCAACGCATTGCCTGACTGACAGGAGGTTTTTTTTTCTATTCATTTGTGGTACGTGGGCGTCGCTGGCTGGGCCTGCATTTCTTGCCTAACCCTAGTTGCCCTGGAGAGCTGCCTTCTTGAATCGCTGTAGTCCTCCTGCTGTGGGTTGACCCACAATGCCATTAGGGAGGGAATTCCAGGCTTTTGACGCAGCGACAGTGAAGGAACGGCGATCTGTTTCCAAGTCAGGGTGGTGAGTGGCTTGGAGGGGAACTTGGAGATGGTGGCGTTCCCATATATCTGCTGCCCTTCTCCTTCTAGATGGAAGTGGTCGTAGGTTTGGAGGGTGCTGTCTGAGGATCTTTGGTGAATTTCTGCAGGGCATCTTGTAGATAGTACACACTGCTGCTACTGAGCGTTGGTGGTGGAGGGAATGGATGCTTGTGGATGTAGTGCCAATCAAGTGGGTTGCTTTGTCCTGGATGGTGTCAAACTTCTTGAGTTCAAAGGGCGAGTAACTGTAGGTTAACATGCTTAAAGGATCGACAGATTAGCTCTGGACATCCAACATTCAGGCACAAAACCCTTTAAAATAAAAGATCATGATGCCAAAAATTGGGAAAGGAATCCCAAAATGACTGGAAGTGAAAATGGAAAGTGCTGGAGAAACTTCTCAGATCAGGTGGCATCTGTGGTGAGAGAAACAGAGTTAACATGATCCTTCTGCTTCAAAAGAAGTCCCCAGTGAAGAAGGTTCACTGGATAGTGAAGAAGGTTAGCTAAGAGTACTACGGGATCTTGATCATCTGGGTCAGTGAGCCGAAGAATGGCAGATGGAGTTTAATTCAGATAAATGCGATACATTTTGGTAAGACAAACCAGGGCCCTGAGGAGTGTTGTCGAACAGAGAGACCTCTGGGTGCAGGTACATATTCCCTTGAAAGTAACGTGACAGGTAGGCAGGGTGATAAAGAAGGCATTTAGCACTCTTGCATTGAGTACGGGGAGTTGGAATATCATGTTACAGCTGTGTAAGACATTGGTAAAGCCACATTTGGGGTACTGCATACAATTCTGGTTACTCTGCTTTAGGGAGGATGTTATTAAACTGGAAAGGGTGCAGAAAAGATTTGCAAGGATGTTACTAAGACTAGAAGGTTTGAGTTATAAAGAGAGGCTGGATAAGCTGGGACTTCTTTCCCTGGAGCATTGGAGAGTGAGGGGTGACCTTATAGAGGTTTATAAAATCACGAGCGCCATAGATAACGTGAATAGCCAACGCCTTTTCCTAAGGCTAGGGGAGTCCAATACTAGGCGGCATACGTTTATTGCGAGAGAGGAAAGGTTTAAAAAGAACCTTAAAACGACTTCTCAACACAGAGGGTGGCACACATATGGAATGAACTGCCTGAGGGGGCGGTAGAGGCAGGCACATTTAAAAGACATTTGGACAGGTACATGACTAAGAAAGGTTTAGAGGAATTTGGGCCAAATGCAGGTAAATGGGACTAGTTCAGTTTAGGAAATCTGGTCAGCATGGACAAGTTGGGCTGAAAGGCCCGTTTCTGTGCTGTATGCCTCTAAGTCCGTTCTGAAGAAATATCATACAGGACTTGAAACGTTTAACTCTGTTCTCTCTCCACAGATACTGCCAGACCTGCTGAGTTTCTCCAGCACATTCTGCTTTTATTTCAGATTTTCAGCACCCGCAATATTTTGCTTTCACCTGAAATGGTAAAACTTGTTTTTGAATAACTGGTTGGAATTGAAGACCTTGGGCCGAAAGTGATGAATGTGGAATTTGTTTTCCTGATTTACAGTGAGGCTGTTGGTGTGGACAATCCAGTATTTGAGGAAATTACAGCCCCAAATTCTGAAGTGAAACCGAGGACACTGGCTATTCGTCGCCTTCCATCAGACTCCGACCGCCATCTCCTCTCTGAACCCAACACTCCACTTTCTCCTGAGGCATTACCACGGTTTTTCCCAACACTCGGTAAGTTTGCTTTCTTCCGTTCATCGTACGTGCGGGCATGTGGAGGGGAGAAACCAATGGAATTCCTCGGAAAAGGCTTACTTGGATAAGCTCTGGATTCTTGGGCATCTGCCCAGACTCACTGGATACTGCTCTGACCACCGAGTCTGAAGCTTTTGGGGTCCATTGGGTGTTGGTTTAATTCCCAGTCCACAAGCCTGAGCACATCTGTACTGACCTTCCCAGTGCCATTATAGAGCCACTGCTGCACTGAGTCACACAGTCATACAGCACAGAAACAGGCCCTTAGTTTCAACTTGTCCGAGCTGATCAGTTTCCGGAACTAAACTAGTCCCATTGCCTGTGTTTGGCCCATATCCGTCTTAAACCTTTTCCATTCGTAAGCTATCCAAATTTCTTTTAAATGCTGTAACTGTATCTGCATCTACCACTTCCTCTGGCAGTACATTTCAAACATGCATCATCGTTTGCACGTAAAGGTTGTCCCTCAGTTCCCTTTCAAATCTTTTCCCTCTCACCTTAAATCTATGCCCTCTAGTTTTGGATTCCCATACCCTCGGGAAAAGATTCACCTATTCAATTTAGTTATGCCCCTCACTATTTTATAAACCTCTAAAAAGGTCACCTATCAACCCCTATGCTCCAGGGGAAAAAAAGTCCCAGCCTCTCCTTATAACTCAAACCCTGCAGACGCAACATCCTTGTGAATCTTTTCTGCATCCTTTCCAATTTAATAATATCCTTCCTATAGAACTGGACACAGTATTCCAAAAGTGGCCTCACTAATGTCCTGTAAAGCTGCAACATGACATCCCAAGTCCTGTATTCAATGCAGTGAACAATGAAGGCAAGCGTGCCAAACGCCTTTTTCACCACCCTGCCTACCTGTGATGCCACTTTCAAAGAACTGTGTACCTGAACCCCTAGGTCTCTCTGTTTGGCAACATGCCCCAGGGCCCAAAAACTAACTGTAAGTCCTTTCCTGGTTTGTCTTCCCGCAATTCAGCACCTCGCATTTATGTACATTAAACTCCATCTGCCACTGCTG
Source organism: Ginglymostoma cirratum (assembly GCA_024137785.1). Lineage (NCBI taxonomy): Eukaryota > Metazoa > Chordata > Chondrichthyes > Orectolobiformes > Ginglymostomatidae > Ginglymostoma > Ginglymostoma cirratum. The sequence goes on from JAHRHZ010000071.1 coordinate 22,455,136, forward strand.
AAGGTTCCGTCTCTCAGGTGAGATGTTAAACCAAGTTTGCACCCCCTACCCCTTCAGATGGACGTCAGTCGTACAGACCGAGGAAGGGAAGAGGGAAGAAGACAGAGAGAAGGTGAGGCGAGGAGGAGGAGGTGGGTTAGAAGAAAGAGAGAGAAGAGCGTGCTTGAGGGTAGGAAGTTGGGGACTGTGGGGATGGGGATGGTTGGGGGGGGGTGGTGGGGAGTTCCAGTGATAGACGCCTGTTGAAGATCTGGTTTCAGGATCGGAGAAGGCTACTTTGTTTTTAAAAATGTATATTTGACCCTGACAAGACTGGAACACGCTAACAGATGAAACTGAAGTTCAGTGGAGAGGGTGAAACAGTCCTCTCAGTGAGCGGTACACATTGTGCACGTACCTGGGCAGGTGGCAGAGTTGTGGTTAACAACCAGACGCTTTTGCAGAGATGGCGAGGCTGTGTACCATAATTGGTGCATCACCACAAGACACAACCTGCCGAGCACAACTAGTCTGTTACATTCATTTCTAGATTCACTGAGCTGAAGAGACAACAACGACTTGCACAAAGTTGCAAGAAGTCCCATAGTGCTTCACTGGAGTGTGAGCAAAAAAGACGTGTGATGCTGAGCCTGAGAAGGAGGTATCGGGATGGGTGACCGTAAGGGACGTTGGTTTTAAGGAGAGTTTTAAAAGGAGGAGAGGGAGGTGAACAAGTTTAGGGGGAGTAATTCCAGAGCTTAAGGACTGGGCAGCCTGACCACCAGTGAGGCTAATCACTAAAGTACAGAATGTGCACAAGACTAGACTGTAGCTGCATGGGGATTCTGAAGAGTTGTGAAGGTGCAGGCATTTCGAGGGAATGCAGCCAAAAATTTTCCAGTCCTTCACTGGTGATCTCGCTGGGTATTTTTTGACCATATGTGACAGAGTAGAATGGACAGTGGTGAATGGTTTAACATCTTGCCCAGTTCTCTTATTTCTTTGAGTAGCGTTCCCTGGTGACTGCAGGAATACAAAGATCAAAACCAGCCACTTTGTTGAGCCCATGATAACATAGTAGTCCCATTACATAGAAAATAATCAACACACTTCCAAGGTCTACTGTGGAACAGAGGCTGTTGCAGCAAAGAGGCTGACAATTCTGCAGTGATACAGAGAAAAATATTTTCAATTTTAAAAAAAAAATCACAAATCAGCAGGAAATACAGATATTCCATGCTATGATTAAAACCACTTCATGAGTTAAAAGCTATCTCACAGATTCATGATGCCACAGAAAACCACTTCCTGCTCTGAAAGCTTAAAGTACAAATTATCTACAGCACTGACATTCTTGACATTGTTCAATGTTTCTGCTCCAACTCCCACAGCTTAAAAAAAAACCTTTTTACTGTACTAACCATAATACAACATCATCATGAGCCGTGACCTTTGACAAAGCTCAGTGAAACGCTTGACTATTTTTCATGAATTGAAAGGGGTGACCACTGTAGTTATGCTGTCTTCAGTTTGGAATCTTGCTGAAAAGAGAGAAACGTTGTTGGATGAGTTGGATTCATCAGGGCAAATGCAAGAATGCCACATTTTAAAGAATCACTGCTGGAGGCAAGGGTTGGCATTGCTTAGCAAGTCAACATTTGATTGGCTGATACATTGCTGTGGCTAAAGCAATGAGAAACTATCGACTTCCCAAGCTCTGACGCAGTCCATCAAAGATGCAAATCTTTCACACGTTCCCTTTGTTTGCAGAGAATGTATCTCTGTTTAAAAATGTATGAAGTTTTCTGGAAGAGTACATGATCCAGGTTATGAACTCAACTGAAAGTCTTTGTTGGTTGTTAGTGTGGCTATTAATGAGCTGAAGATTGTTGAGAAGGTGCTACCCAATTGTAGCTAGTAGCTACACTATTAGAAATATGTTTGACAATCGGCCACCATTAAACTGCAGGCCAGGTTGTCAGTGGTTCAGACAGACCTAAAACCTTGCCCTCCCCCCACCCCCCACAGCCCCCACCTCCCACTGCTTGGGTACAGGATTACACACACACACACACACACACACACACACACACACACACACAAAGGATCTTTTTGAGAAAACTTTTCCAAGGATATCTTCAAGCTGAGGCAGAGTCTCACTCACGTTCCCTGTCGCATGCTCCTCCTGTCGAGGTTTTTGGACCTTGACAGCCCACATGCCACCTGTAATTGGGCAGGGAACCTCACACAAGGGGGTACCCTGGACAAAATCCCAGGCCAGTGATTGTTTGCAACCTCCATCCCCCACAACCTCAGAGATTGGTGAAGGACTTCCTGTTTGATTCTTCAATGCAAAAATTCAGCTCTTCATGAAGAATCTTCCTCTTTCTCCAAAGAGTTAACCTGCAAGGAGTATGAATAACACAAGTCCAGCTGCGTTTTGAATGCTTCGTAACAACTTCAGGAAATTCTCTTTTCCTTTTTACTATTGAGGGTACTAACAAAACAATAGATTCATCGAGGGCTCGGCAATCTCCTGATCTACAGGTAATTGATTCACGTTTAAAGGCACCTACAGCCCTGAGAAAGGTAGGCAGAAATTGAAGGAGCTGCAGGTCAAAACGACAACAACCAAACAATAAATCTTTTTACATGAAAATAAAAGAAAGAACCGAGAGATCTGAAACAAAAAAGGGAAGTAGTGGAGAAACTCAGCAGGTTTGGCAGCCCCTGTGGACAGAAAGCAGCGTTAACATTTTGGGTCCACTGACCTGTTCTGAAGAAGGGTTACTGGACCTGAAACATTAACTGTTTCTCTCTCTACAGGTGCTGCTAGACCTGCTGAGTTTCTCCGGAGCTTCCTGTTTTTGTTTCAAATCTTTACACAATCTGGAAAGACAGCACTGCTTTTCTTCAATACTGCTTCCTGTGCACCAGTAAGACATTTAATTAGATATTGAATGGGAGATGTTGAATTTAACTTCCCTTGCGTCTTGACAGAACTCGTGCCTGACTCCCCAAAGTGATGCAAACATAGAGTGGAACATTCCATGTTTCGGATCAAAACCATGGAAGCAGATGAACAGAAGTTGGTTTGATCACAGAAAACAATGACAAACGGATACAAAATGACTTACATTCCACTCGTCTAATTTCCAGTAGCGTTATGCATTCATTAGGCCATGCTGGAAATTGCAAATCAAAGATCTTTTTAAGGTAACTGTGAATTTCAACCGAGATGCATACTAAGGAAAATGTAGGGACACATTCAGCACAAGCTATGCTTTAATGGACATTCAGTGCCTTTTACTTGTGGGGGTGACTGAACACAATTATCAACCAGTCATGCGACAACATGCTTGAGTTTATTGGTGTAAATTAGCTAAACTGTTTACAAACTAAGTACTTAGCTAGTGTACTGTCCGTCTGCTGATACCCAGACAGGTCTGTCCTATCTCCTCTCCTCCTGACCCACAATAACCAGACAGGCATACAATCGCTCATTCCATCAGCCCCTCAAAAACCCAGATTCTGAGCGAGACCCAGCCTCTGGGGCAAAGGAAATACTCAGAAGAATGTAAGCAGGAGCAGATCGTACCAGTGTTCAGGTCTGCTCTGCCATGCCAAACAACTAGGGCTGCTCACTGGCCTCAAGCCCAAGGTAATGAGCTCAGATGGAGTTGCCCCCAATTGGATCTGACAGATTAGTGTTCATGTACAAAGGGCTCAACTCACTGCTTTCAAGGAGATGATTTGATTAAGTCAAAACCTACACTTCACAATCCTGCACCATGTCAGTATTTTTTCCAAATCTACCTCCCCAGGAAATTTTAACCCTTCGTCACTTGGCCTGTGTCTGGCCATGTCAACATGGACATAGTTTGTGCCCGGGTGGGTTGGGATGAGAGAAGAGGAAATGGAAACATGCGATTAACTTGGTCCAAAACCAGTGATCCCGAGATTTTCTCTACTTAACACTTTGTTGAATGTTTCGATCCCAAATCTGGCACGAATGCCCAGTATCAGTGGAAATGCCAGCTTTAAAATAACTATTTGCCTCACTAATCAAACAAAGCTTAGCAGCACTGTACAGTATATCTATTGTGACATTGTGGCGTTCAGGCAGTTGGTATCCTCTGAGTAGCAACACATCACTTTTGTAGAACAGTGGATTCTAATTATGAACAATTATTTGTCAGTATTATGGTTGACATTGATTGTAACATTAATTTTTATTTTGTATATAATCAAACAGCAAATTACAGTCTGATGTGTGTAGAGTGAAACAGTATTACTAAATGATTGAGACAATCATTGCTGGGTTTTAAAAGTCAAAACAGTCACTAAAGTGGATCATCCTAAGGTTTGATGCAACAAATTACTGGTACTGTTAATGGTTCTGATCCAGTACTTGGCTACAGCTTTCAGTACAAACCTCTAAACAATAAAGTCCTTTCATTTCAAATACGTTCCGCTCCAAACACGAGAAAGGAGTATTTATGTAGCACCTTTAACTTTGTAAAATTTCCCAGGGTGCTTCACAACTTTGTCAAAATATGACCTATCACTGCACTGGAGGAGTATCTTTTAAGAAGGTGAAGAGATTAATGGAGGGATCTCCAGAGTGGTCGGCTGGAGGTGTGCTGCCATTGATGGAGTCATTCAAATCGGGGATGCACAAGAGGCAGAGTTAGTGCGCCAATGAAGAGGAGATCACAGATATAGGTGGGGTGGGAGAGGGATTTGATGCACAATATCAGATGAAGAAGAACATTGAAAATATTGCAAAATTTAGGTGCCTGACAGTATGCACTGTAATACATTCGGGTGTATAGAACAATTGTGGACTGTTATTGGACTGGTATGGGTAATAACCTTTACCACACAAGGTTGGCCTTGCGTACAAAATTAAGTGCATCTCTTCTCAGAGCCACATCTTGTTTGGTTTTAAGGCAGAAGACAGAAGTGTGAAACGGGTAAACAAACAGGTCATTTGGATCTCAGTGTGGGGATGAGGAAAGGGTTTTCATTGAGTTGTTACATTGGGGCGGGGGGAGGGGGGGGCAACATGTCGATGATGTGCTCCTGGTTAGGAGTCATACCCACTGAAACAAGCATGGGAACTCTAAGTGTGTAGGTACCATCCGAGAATGTAAGGACTGTGAATGTAACACATTCAGCTGAAGCTCTGAGTCCAGCTATTTTTCCCTGGACTGCACTGCCTGTAATTGCAGCAGAGGCAGTTACCATAGCGACTTTGACAAGAGAACTCAAAAATGCTTGAAGTGGAAAATCTGCAGGGCCATGGGGATAAGATGGGACATAGTGTGACTAATTGTGTTGGACTTTCAAAAAGCTCAGAATAGAACTGTGGCATTATTCTTTGATTCTATAATAAAAAAGAAAATACTGTAAAAGAAAAAAACAAACACCGAGAACTCTGGAGAAACTCAGCAGGTCTGGCAGTGTCTGCAGAGAGAGAAATGCTTTTGATTCCAGTAGGACTCTCCTTTGGAACGCATTTATGAAGAAATCATATCATTCAAAACAGTTGCTGATAGATCTGTTGAGTTTCTCTAATGTTCTTGTTGATTCTTTAATTGTTGGGAGGTGGTACATTCATCCTGTTAATGTCCCAGCCAATTCTCCTTAAATTACATGGGTTTTCCAATGAACGAATTCAAGGTTTGTCACCGTTTTTTGGTGCTTGGTGTGGTGGTGGTGTGGGGAGTGCAACTGTGGCTCCTCGAAATCCAGTACGGATTCTTCTTGACAGTTTTATTTGTGGGTCTATGCAGCCTTAAGCCAAGACAACAAAGCTGAATGCAGAAGGTAAATTGGCAACGCTGCCAGAAACCAAATCGATGATACCACTTGGAGCTGAAACTTGATCTTGACATTGCTTTCAGGGCTGGGCTCTATATTGGAAAGATTGCTTTGATAAAGATGTTGCATTGACTAGGGGAACTAGTGGCATAATGGTAATGTCACTGGTCTTGTAATCCAGACACTCCAGGCTAGTCAGCTGGGATGTGGGTTCAATTCCAAAAGTGGCTGATGGCTTAAATCTTAATTCACTTGAATTTAGTTAACCACAAAAATAATCGGAACTAAAATATAGTGTAATGATGGTCACAAAAATGATGTTGATTGTTTGAGGGGGGGGAGGAATCCCATCTGGTTCACTAATGCCCATTAGAGAAGGCAATCTGTCACCCTTAACCAGTCGATCTACGTGTGAGTCTGAAATGGCCTGATAATGCCACTCAGTTAAAGGGCAAAAAAGGATAGGCTGACTCAGCAAGTGACAGCCAGACACCACAAGAGTTTTTTAAAAAGTTGTTCCTGTTTTGTTTTATGGAAGTTAAACCCAGTGTTTATACGGGTTGGGTACTTTAAGGGTGTTTAAATGGGATTTGGAAACAAATGTGCTCTGGTCTTTGTTGCATCCTTGGAAAATTAAGGATCATTTAAACTGCCTGAGCCTCAAGTCTGTACATGAAAACAGACTGGGGAGACCGCAGAATCAGTTGATGATTTTTGGGCACAAGACTGGCTGATGAAATATTGTTTTTTATAAGTAAGGCAGAAAATCTATCACCTGTAAAAGCCGTCATTTACATGTTGTTCTCACTGTGGAGGTTAAAATTGATTTTAAACAAAACACATTTAGTTCTCCCCAAGATTACCATCAGGAGACACATCAATACTCAACAGTAAATAACATGAATGTAGGAGCTAATAACTTTAGATGATGGAATCTGTGCTGAAAATAAAAAGTGCTGGAGATCACAGTGGATCAGGCAGCTCTGATGAAGAGTCCTCTAGACTGGAAACATTAGCTTGCTTTCTCTCCATGGATGCAGCCTAACCTGCTGTGGGCTCGAGCACTTTTTGTTTTCTCTAAACAACCAGAAGGTTGTTTCATTGGATGCAACTACGAAAGAGATTAGGGCTGGGAATTCCACGTGGGAACTGTCATTAAGATCAGTAACCTGTGCTGTGTATAGTTTTAGTCACTCACCCTCAGAGCTGCCTCACCAGTCAGGCTGACCACAAATAGCAGTGACCAAACAATGTGTTTTCAACAAGGGGATGCGTCCCTAGGCTACTACACAGGAACGTGCTATCAGACAACACCAGAGGTGTTAATGCTATCAGTGTGATCTAACTGACAGCACACTCGGGTGCTGCTGGTTGAGTTTGCAGTCCTGCCACAGACCAGTAACTTGTTGCAGAAAGGGAGGTGACGGGCGAGGAGCAAAGATGTGTGTAAGGAGGTGCAGAGGAACTTGCACAAAGCTAACAGATTGTGCACCGCGCTCCCCAACACCTTAACTCTGCAAACGTCTGCAGCAAGCTACAGCCAGAGGATGGGCTGCCATGAACACAGCTGTTAGGGTTAGAAAGCAAAACCTGCAAATACTGCACACCCTGAATCAAAAGCCAACAACGCACAGTGCACCCATTGGTATCTGTAAAGAGTAAAGGTAGGTTTAGTACCTCAGGTGTGTATCCGTCATCGGAAGTGCAGTGGAACTACTTGCCGGTCTTTATTCTTCACATTCTGATGAACCTCTGGTACATTTACCAACTCCTTTTCTTTTCAGAACAGACACACCTTGGCGATCCAGGTTGTGTTAGAATTTTCAAGACGGTTAAATTGGTATTGTCTTCAGCCCAAAGCTGATCACTTCACTACTTGGTCTCTGCTTAAAATACATTTTGGCTCTGCACTATAAGATTATCCTTGTTACCTGGTATTTTAATTCTTTAGGATATGTGTTCATGATAAAAGGTGCTTCCAGACTTCGGAGTGACTGAGCAAGTTGGATCCCACAAGATCCAGTGATCGTGACCTTTGCATGATAACCCATTTCTCAATCGGTCTTCATGTGCATTTGGTCAATCCCCCTGATTTTCCCCTCCCCCATGCTTTGTCTAACTACAAACACAATCGGCAATGGGTTTACAATTTCACAGGAAAAATCCGTGCTCTCCCATGATTTGCATTAAATCAAAGGAGCAAATGTGTCTAGAGCAATTACAATCTTTGCTTCTCCATGTTCAATCTCTTGGCAAGGCTTAAAGATCTCGGCTTTACTTCAGGTCTTTGCACACCCCCTTTCAGTTTACTCCGGTCTTACCTACCTAAGGAAACAGACCAATCCATGGCACACAACATTAGTCCATAACATCCACGGCACCATCCTTTCAATGGAACAGCACATGTTGCTTGTGATTTGGTCAGCTGGTGTCTGTATCAAGGCCTAGCATTGGAAGGCTGTTAGTTTGAGTAAATAAAAGTCAGCATTGCCTTACCAAACCATAGGGCCCTTCATAGATAACCAGGTGTGGAGCTGGATGAACACAGCAGGCCAAGCAGCATCATAGGAGCAGGATCCTGCTCAGCCTGCTGTGTTCATCCAGCTCCACACCTGGTTATCTTGGATTCTCCAGCATCTGTAGTTCCTATTATCTCTCATAGGGCCCCTCTCTCATTAGAGGTGGTGTAACCCAAACGTCACCAAGCCTCAGGTGAGGGGAGAAGTTGAAAAGGTCAGTCCTTCTTGAGAAGGTAATTTCAGTCAGTGCAGGAAGTGAACTACACTGCTGGTGTCACTCTGCATCGCAAACCAGCCATCCAGCCAATTGAACTATCACAGCACTTACCCTCACTAGTGAACCAGCTGGACTTTTCCAACAATCAACAACAGTTTCATGGCCATCATTAGACACTTCATTCCAGGTTTGTTACTGAATTCAAATCGCACCATCTGCCATGGTGGGATTCCAACCCTTGTTCCCAGAACATTACCTGGGTTCTTGATAAATAGGCTAGCAATAAAACCACTCAGCAATCAACTCAATTGATATTTAAATTAGAATTGCATCATTTGATGTTCCAGATGTTCCTCTTTCTGTGATGCAGAGGTCACAGGTGCTGTAACTGCACAGTGTTGGGTTTGCCTCTTGTGTGGCAATAAATGCAAACCATTAAACAGCAGAAGCCCAAATGTTCCTCTCTCTCCCGGTACAAAATATCGTTCTGCCCGGTCAAATCGACAACAACAACTATCTTGCTTTTAAAAAGTCCATCGTTCAGAGCAATTGTAAATCCATGCAGAGTGCATCACTGACAGTGTTTTGGATTATAGTGCATGACGTATGTTCATCGTTTTAAGAATAAAACAAAGCTTGGACAGGCTAAGAATTGACGTCTTATAATTGGATTTAAGTCATTGGATTTTTATTTTAAGTGAATTTTCTTAACATCATTGCTCCCCCACTCCAAATGAACCTTTTCTATTGTAACCCCACGTGGATGCTGTGTAATATTCCCATTTGTTAAAGTGCAGTTATAACACAGCTTCGACTCTCGAGTATTGTGTATGTGTTTGATGTTATATGGAACAAAAACATGTATAATTTTGTAATTATTACACTCATCTGTTAATTATTCAAAATACTTGTAAATTACTTTGAATGTAAAGTGATTTTATATAAAGTTTTTAGATTTAAAGCTGTAAAATTTTTATATCAAAATTAATTTCATGGGCGCTAAAAGAATTTCAGAAATAAAACTTGTTCTACTTTTACAAACACCTATGTAGGCTGTTCCGTATACTCTACACTGATGTGTGAAGATGGGTTCTAAAGTTGGGTTCTATCAACTATTATTGCAAGGGAACAGTAAAGCCTCTTATCAAATTAATTCTGGTTAAGTTGCGCAAAATATTGGAATGGCTTTTGCAAACTAATGATCTCAACACATTAGAATGAATGGAGCAAACCTATTTTTACTTTGTTTTCAGTTTTAGTCTAAACATTTTCCGATTCAATTTTAAAGTAAAGATTCCAATATCCTTCCTAACATTGACATTAACGCATCTGGCCTTAAACACACAACAGTCGCTGATGAGTCCAATCTTGACCCAGGAGAACCCTCTTTAACTCAGAAAGCGGTGAGAATGTCAAACGTGCTGCCATTTGGAGGCAAATATCATGGGCTCGTGATGCATTTAAGAAGAAACACATGAGGTGAGTACAAAAGGGAGGTAAACATGGAAGATTATGTCCCATAGAGATAGTAAGAACTGCCGATGCTGGAGTCAGAGGTAACATAGTGTGGAGCTGGAGGAACACAGCAGGCCAGGCAGCATCAGAGGAGCAGGAAAGCTGACATTTCGGGTCAGGACACTTCTTCAGAAAAAGTCCCGACCCAAAACATCAGCTTTCCTGCTCGTCGGATGCTACCTGGCCTGCTGTGTTCCTCCAGCTCCACAC
>JAHRHZ010000071.1:22465801-22502305 GCA_024137785.1 Ginglymostoma cirratum
GTGTGGAGCTGGAGGAACACAGCAGGCCAGGTAGCATCCGACGAGCAGGAAAGCTGATGTTTTGGGTCGGGACTTTTTCTGAAGAAGTGTCCTGACCCGAAATGTCAGCTTTCCTGCTCCTCTGATGCTGCCTGGCCTGCTGTGTTCCTCCAGCTCCACACACTGTTATCTAGATTATGTCCCATAGGATTTACGTAAACAAAGATGGATGGAAGCTCATGTGGGCCAAATGGCCTGTCCCTGTGAGGTGAAATGCTACGTATAAAGGACTTTGCAGGTTGAGCTGTGTTCTATTCCTCAATGCTGTTTTTGAGCATTCTTTGAGTGCTAACATGTGATGCGAGTACGTCTATCATCCACAATAATATCCAGAGGAAATCCTGTAAAGAAATTCTTACATCTTCAGAAATTTGACTGTCCCTGCTCACTTTATATGTAAGGCAAAAGCCATTTTTGTCCCAACTTGTATTTAGTTCCATTTGACCACTATCCCTGTGCTTGTTGCCCTGTGTTGGTTTGCGATTAAGCAGTTAATCAATTTTACAATTCTCATCTGTGTTGACAAATCCCTCAGAGGCTTCACCTCCTCCCTGTCTCTGTAATCTCTTCCAGCCCCGACACCTCTTTGTGTCTCTGTAATCTCCTCCAGCCCCTACACCTCTTATCTCTGCAATCTCCTCCAGCCCCTACACTGCTCCCTGTCTCTAGTCTCCTCCAGCCCCTATACCCCTCCCTGTCTCTGTAAGCTCCTCCAGTCTTTGAACATTTCAAACTGCTTGCAGCCCTCCTATCCTAGCATCAGGAGCATGCCCACTGCTCCATCACCAGCTGCCCAGCCTTTAGTTTCTGAGTTCCTAAGCTCTGGAGTTCCTGCCTCAAACCTTGTCTTTCTGCCTCATGCTCCTCCCTTCACATTCTTTCCAAAACTGAGCTCATTAACTAAGCTTTTGGTCAGCTGCCCTTATATCTCTGTGTATAGCTCAGTGTCAAATTTTATCTGAGAATAATCACATTAAATGCCATGAGACGCTGTCCATGTTAAAGCCGCTATTCTTACAAGGGATGTGACAGCACTGGAGCGGGGTGCAGAGGAGATGACCAGGATGTTGCTTGGACTGGACAGTTCCGGTTATGAAGACAGACTGGGCAGATGGGGGTTGTTTTCCTCAGAGCAGAGCACATTGAGTGGGGACATGATTGGGATGTATAAAGTTATGGGGTAGATCAATAGGGTAGACAGGAAGGAGGTTTGCCCCTTGATGGAGGGATCAATGACTCAGAGGAGGGGCCACAGACTTCAGGTAAGGGACTGAAGGTTTAGAAGAGATGGGAGGAAAAACAGAGATGGGTGGTAGGAATGAGGAACTCACTGCTGGTAAGGGTGGTAAAGACAGAGGCCCTCCTAATATTTAAGAAGTATTTAGATGTGCACTTTTGATGCTAAGGCATACAGGGCTATGGGTCAAGTGCTGGGAAATGGGATTAGGAGAGGTGGTTGTTTTGACCGATGCAGACTTGATGGGAGGAAGGGCCATTTTTTGTGTTCTCTAGATCTCTATGTCACTGTGACTGTGACAATAAGATGGTGCTGTTGTTATGGATTGAAGGCATATGCTTGGTTTCTGCCAAGTGCAGCACCAAGATTGGTCAATTTCTATTGCATATTGCCTCTGTGTGTTCCGTTTTGAAACTGCTGAAAAGTTGCAACTTGATCTGCCAGGTTGACATGGTTGGCGTTGGGGGTGAGGACAGGAGGGAACTATCGAAAGCAAGAGTTATAATTTCACTGGCCTTTTCGCAATTGCCAGAAAGCAGAAATGCCCCATTAAGTTGAGAACTGGAACACAACGAAAGGAGAAATGTTCAGTTTCACAACATTAGTCCCAGCCTCAGTGTGGAGCACTGTTTTAGGACTCACACCTAAAAAGGCAAAGGGAGCACTGTTGAACGAAACCATCCAGCAGACAGCAGGTGGATTGCCAATAAGTTCCTAGACTTTACCCACTCACACTTTGATCCTGTGTACCACTGCGATCTGCAGACAAGTATATCAATGTATATATCACTCTTCAGACCTGTGACCTCTACCACATAGAAGGACAAGGGCAGCAAATGCATGGGAACACCACCACTTGGAAGTTCCCCTCCAGCTAGACCTTGGCTGTGGTATTGTGTATAGTTCTGGGCACCACATTATAGAAAGGATGAGAACACATTGGTGAAGTACAGAAGAGTTTCCCTATCTCTCGACGGTTTTTTTATTCATTCATGGTTGAGGACATCACTGATCGGGCCAGCATTTATTGCCCATCCCTAATTGCCCAGAGGGCAGGTAAGAGTTAACCACATTGCTGTGGGTCTAGAATTATAGGTAAACCAAACTAAGTAAGGATGTAGTTTCCTTCCCTAAAGGACATTACTGAACCAGATGGGTTTTCCCTGACAATTGACAATGGATTCATGGTCATCATTAAATTCTTAACTCTAGATTTTGTTTTCAGTTTATTGAATTCAAATTCCACCATCTGCCATGGTGGGATTCGAAACCAGGTCTCCACTACATTACCTACATCACACCACATCTCTGGTAATGAGTGACAACACCACTAGGTTTTCGCTGCTCCCCAAAATTAAAACCTTTGAAAGCCGTTTGACGAAATGACATTTCTTCACAAGGCACAAAGCTCTTTTCCTCAATAACGTAACTGTTTTGCCCTCAATTCTGGTAAATCCAAATACCAATACTCATCACCAATTATCTCTTTTTGCTTCCAATTGCTTCTTTCTTTATGTATTCAAAATCTTCTGCAGGAATGGGTGACTGGAGATAAGAAATTTCAGCTACGAGATAGATTGAAGAAGTTGGGACTGTTCCCTTTGGAGAGAAGGAAGCTCAGAGGAAATCTGACCCAAGTTTCAAGATCATGAGGGAGCTTGATAGACTAGACGGAGAGAAACTGTTCCTTCTTACATAGGGGTCCAGAACAAAACAGTGCAGGTTTGAAGTGATTTGTCAAAGAAGCACATGTGATGTGAGAAAAAATATTTTCACACGAGTGGTTTGGGTGTGGAATGCACTGGCAGGAAAGGTTGTGGTGCCGGGTTCAATTGAAGCATTCAAGAGGGTATTGCGAGTTATTTCCAGAGAAACAATGTGCAAGGGTATGGGGGAAAAGGCAGGAAAATGGCACTCAGTCACGATGCTCACTGAAGTAGCAGTGCTGTCATAATGGGCTGAATGGCCTCCTTCTGCACTATAACACCCTGTGACATGTGAAACCACACACCATCCAGACTTCCACTGGGGCAGAGAGAAGTTAGGGATTTAACTATTTTGAAGCAAGTACAGAACCAGAGCGAAGAACAAAAGGGACCCTGGTCGTGGCAAGAGATGTGCAGGAGGAGATCATACAGGTTTTGGGGATGTTCTTTATTGATTCCTGAAGAGGTTAAATGATTCAAGGGAGGCTCTGGCTAGTGATTGGCCAAAATCTGGAAGATTAATTTGGGAAAGTATGGACCACATTGAGAGAAATCAACAAGAACATGTGGAGGGGGAGTTAAGGCCTTAGAAGGAGCAAGTAAACCTCCAACCAACCTACCTACCTACCTACTTGGCCCTTCACAAGAATCCATAACTATCTTATAAATCCAGTAGGTAAAGTGAGGAGGAATGTATTTGCATGTGGCAATGTCTGCACACCATGGGTTGCATTTATCAGCCATCTCAGAATCCAGTGAAGCTGAGTGTGGTAGTTGGCCCCTTTAAGAGGCAATTGGGGGGGGGAGGGGTCATGTGATCTGCTTGTCAAGTCAGGAGTAGAGTTACAATGTACACATGGCATGTGGGGATTTGCCTAGCAGTTGAATCAGGGAACGAGGCAAGTAAAGACCGTGCAATGCACTTTGTAAATAAGTATTATTACTTGTATTAAATTGTGGTGTTTTATAAGCTAACCTGCACAGCCGAGCTTTCAAATCATTACAGACTGCATAAGAGGGCAGGGTGCACACAGTGACTAAGAAACAAAAGGGACGACGACTTGGAACTGTATTGCCGTTCCTTCAGTGTCGCTGGGTCAAAGTCCTAGAATTCCTTCCTTGAGGGCATTAAAGGTGTACATACATCACATGGACTACAATAATTCAAAAGGCAGCTCATTATCACATTCTCCAGGGCAATTAGGGATGGGCAACAGATGTTGGACCAGTCAGTGATGCCCACATCCCATGAGCAGATAGAAGAAGCCAACTGAGGTTCCTGCCTAAAATGGGTGAGGGTTCGTGATTTACTGCAAACGTTCATTCCCCATCACTGAGTCTTGTGCAAAGTACAATCACTGCCTGCAATAAAACCACAAAACCTGTCCATTTAATAAACAAAAGTCTAGATTTTCTGATCGGCATCATTTTCAAATGCCTTTTGACTGGTGCTAAAATAATTCCCATTGGAAAACTAGAAGTGTGCAACTCATTGAGTTGGAATTGCACTGAAGAGAGCAAATAGCTTGAACCTTTTCTAATCAACCATTTCAGAAGCATTATGACACACCTCTGGAGTAGATGGGACTTGAACCCAGGCCTCCTGATTCCAGAGGTAGGGATGCTACCATTGTGCCATTAGCAAAGACCTTGCATGTTTAGAAAAAAGAGACTCAAAGACCCCAATTCTCCAATCTGCAGTCTAGATGTGGGGTAGGGTATATTTTGTAGAGATTGATTCCCTCTCCCCATCCCTCCATCACCCCCATCCAGCCACAGCCTAGAAAGCACGCTGGATCTGAGCTACAGTCAGCTTAAGGGCTAATTGGTGGGTTTGTTAGCCAATTGCAGGCCTTGACAATGCATCCTGCCTTGCCAGAAGCTAAAGGTCAATCAAATGCTGGCAAGTCCAGGTCCCAGAGACCACTGGTTGAGGCTTTGTCTTCAGAGAGTCCAACACCAAGAAGGTTAGTTGTTTCCTTTTGTTTCTTTCAGAATGGGAGTCATGGGGGGAAGAGCGGGGATAAGGCTCAGCAGCAAGGCCAGGGGATTATCTTTCAGCAGCCACCATTATCCCTCAAACCTGCCTCCCAGGGAAAACAGAGGCCCCTTCCTGAACCCAGCAGTCAGTTTGTCTTGGGCTTTTAGAGGAGAGAGGATCTGATTTAAATGTATAAAATTCTAACAAGACTGAACGGACTAGATGCAAGGAGGATGTGTCCCCTCATTGTGAAATCTAGAACCATGGGTCACAGTCTCCAGATATGGGGTGGACCATTTAGGACTGAGATGGGGAATAATTTCTTCACTCAAAGGCGAATGAACTAGTGGAATTCTCTACCATGGAGGCCAAATCACTGAATATATTCAACAAAGAGACAGATACATTTTTAGATCTTAAAGACATCAAGAGATAAGGGAGAGATGGAATATGGCATCGAGATGGAGGATCAGCCATGATCATGTTGAATGGCAAAGCAGACTTGAAGGGCCAATGGCCTACTTCTGCTCCTTGTTTCTACGTTTTCTTGCCTGCTGGGAAGGTGGGTAATCTGACTGGGAGCGATTTAAGGCCCTTAAGTGTCATTAATTGACCTTTCAGTGCCTTTAATTGCTGGTGAGTTGAAAAATTTCCCAATGGACCTTCTCACCAGGGTTACTGAGGTGGATCAGTGAGAATGGCATGAAGGGGGCAAACACCTCTCCAGGGCCAACTTACCCTATTACTTGCCCTTCTCACTACCTTCTCTGCCACTTCCAGGGAGGGTAAAATTAAATTTATTGGTAAAGTCACCAGAGTCTTACCAGACCGTAGGGGCTGTTCTGTCATTAAAGAGAGATGAAAGATGGTGCTTTAATGTGAGGGTCAGGCAAGAGGAGAGGTTGAGAAGGAGAGTGCTTCATGGTAATCTCAGCTGGTATGGGAATTGAACCTACGTTGTTGGCATCACACTGCATCATAAGCCAGCCATCCAGCAGTCTACAGTCCATAAATAGGCTATTCCAAACAAACAGTCTCTGTACTATTTATACATGACGCGAGCCTCCTCCCAACTGTCCTCATTGAGCCTCACCTGCATATCCTTCCTGTTTCTATCTCACGTGTTTATCTAGCTTCTCCTTAAATAAACCATTAGCATTTGCCCGAACCAGTGTGTGTGGTAGTGAGTTCCACATTCTCATCACTATTTGGGGAATAAGATTTTTCTTCTGTTCCCTATTAGATATACAAATGAGTATCTTACATATATGGTCCCTAGCCAGGTCGATCTGCGAATGGAAATATCTCTATGTCTACCCTTCAAACCTCTTCATAATCCTGAAGACTTTTATCAGGTCACACCCCTCTCCTCATAAAAACAAAGAGTTCCAGCCTGTTTGGTCTTTCCTAGCAAAAGTATTTCTGATTTCACCCTTCTCAATCATTTCTGTCCCATCCCCATCACTTCTGTATCATTTTTCATAACATGGAGGCCTGAAGTTTGCTCACTACTGTAATTGTGGTCTAGTCTGGGTTCCATAAAAGTTTAACATAACTTCTCTAAATAGTTTCAATATTTACAGTCACACAGAATCATACTGTAGGAACTATAATGTAGAGGTTGCAGGACTAAGATAGGATAGTTTGCACATTCTCCTTGTGTCTGCTTGAGTTTCCTCCAGGTGCTCCAGTTTCCTCCCACAGTCCAAAGATGTACAGGCTAGGTGGATTGGCCATGTTAAATTGCCCCGTAGTGTTCAGGGGTGTGCAGGCTAGGTGGGTTAGCCATGGTTAATGTGGGTTTATGGCGATAGGGTAGGAGGCTGGGACTGGTTGGGATGTCCTTTGGATGTTGGTATAGAATTGATGGGCTGAATGGTCTCTTTCTGCACTCTAGGGATTCTATGTTCGTACCAGTCCTGGTGATTACATCACCAGGCTTGTAATGTTGCGGTACTTTTGATAAGATGCAATGACCATCCTGTTAACTAAGAAGATAGCCTCTCCTTTAAAGTCTCTCCAGCAGAATACCATCTACCACTGATCATTAGACAGGCCCTTGACGAGGCATAGACAAAGGATGATTGGTCGTAATAAGCTACCTCAATCCTTACCCTGAACCGCATAAAGGTAGAGATAGTATGAAGTATCTGTTGCAGCAATAAGGACCGATTTTGGGTGCATTGCTGTTAAGGACATTGGAATGTTCAAAAGAGTTTCAGCAAACACTTTTTGCACTGGCAGATTCAAAAATTTTAAAACTATTGCACCTGACTAGATACTAATGCAAACCAAGATGGAAAATCCTGATACAAGTCTCATGTTTAATGCAGCAGAGCTCCATCCTTCCTGCCTGATTTTCATTGGATCATGGAAGCTTTCAGAACAGAAGTGGGGGTGGCATTCAAACCACCATACCCTTCAGGGGAGGGTCCAACTTTGTGTCACACTCTATCCTTGTCCTCCTAACCCTGAGAAAAAGTCCTTTTCCAGGACATGTCCAATTAAATGTTCAACTGGAATCTGATCCATTCAGCTTGCACCTTCCCAGATTGTTAGACCATTGGTGTGAATAAGTTTCTGCTTATTTCTCCTCTAATTCTCTTGTCAATTATTTTGAAACTTCTGGTAAAACCTTTGACCTTCATGACCTACTTTCCAGAAGCAATTCTTTTTTGCTAACTGATCCATCAACGCCTCTCGTCCTTTTGATTTTCCACCCATGTGCTGTTGTCTCAACATGCCAAAAGAGCATATTCCATCATGAAGTTAGATTTGCAAAGGTCCTGAGCGTTTATGGACGGGAATGCTCTGGTAGATTGCATCAGCTCATACTGTTACTGTTTTCTGTGGTCACGTGGATTTGACAAACCATCTGGAACATTCTTAGAGAGGAAATGGAAATGTTGATACACAGGAAATTTGTGCTGAGTTTATTACTCAGAAGTGCAATGCAAAAGGTATCAGATTACAGTTGTGCACAAACCAATCTACCTTTCAACTTTGAGGTTTCCTGTTCTTAACTTGCAGTTTGCGAGGCAGGTAATATTATTTTGATTGTCACCAATCTAGTCCAGGACAGATCAATCACTAGCAAAAGCAGAAACCATGTACTCACTCACTGCTGGCTGCACTTGCTAAAATCATTCAGGAGCTCACAAAAATAAAATAACCACAAGAAAGGGGATTGAGGGCAATGCTAACAGATCTGATTTACTTAGATTCTTGTTTGTTGGGTCTTCTCTGTGCAAAAGAACGGTTCCTGATGCAGTCACTGCATTTACATTTAATGCACAGATACAAACTAGTCTTGAGATGTTTGAGACAGCTGTTGAAGAGACGGCGAACAAAAGTTTATAGACTTCCTTGGCCTTGTTAATAGAGAAACAAAGTACACAAGCAAGAGAGTTTTACCTTTATAAAACGCGAGTTAGGTTTCAACTGGAGTACTGTTTCCAGTTCTGGGCACCACACTTTAGGAAGGATGTCAAAGCCTTGAGAGGTGTAGAGACATTCATTAAAAGGATACCATGGAAAAGTGACTTCAGTTGTTGGAATAGACCAGTTATTCCTTAGAGCTGACAAGATATAAGGAAATTTGACAGAAGTGTTCAAAATGAAGAATGGTTTCAATAGATTTCATAAGGAGAAACAATGACAGGAGGGTCAAAAGCAGAGGGCATGGATTTATGGTGATTGGTAAAAGAATGGGGGTGGCATGACAAATCATTTCTCGATGTAGTGAGTTGATCTGATGTAAATTGTGTTGCCAGAAAAATTGTTTGAAGCAGATTACACAGCACCTTTCCAAAAAGAATTGGATCAATACTTGCAGGCAAAGCACTGAAAACACTAAGGCTCAGTGATTAGCACTTCTGCCTCGCAGTGCCAGGGACCCAGGCTTGATTCCACCCTTGGGTGACTGTCTGTGCGGAGTTTACACATTCTCCCTGCGTTTACGTGGGTTTCCTCCCACAGTCCAAAGATGTGCAGGTTGGGTGGATTGGCCATGCTAAATTACCCATAGTGTTCAGGGATGTGCAGGCTAGGGGATTAGCCATGGGAAATGCAGGGCTACAGGGATAGGGTTTGGTCTGGGCAGGATGCATCTTTGGAGGATCAGTGGGGACTTGAATGGCTGCTACTACACTGTAGTGATTGTATGAGGAAAAGGGTTTTATTTTTATACAAATCAGTAGAACCATTAAACTATTACCTTGCACTTTCTCCAGCCCTGTGAAACAAGCAAAGAACCTGAAAGGGAAGGGAAGGTCAAACTTCAAGTCCAGGTAGTGAAATGCAACGTATATAGTGCTGGGGAATTCTGTATGAGGCTACAATTGGAAGAGTGCAGGAATATCAGAGGGTTGGAGGAGGTTACAGAGATACAGATAGGAAGGAGCTGAAACCAAGGCTAAGAATTTAAAAATATGGTAAAATTTGTCTGTGACTTTCATTTTGTGCATCTTTATCTTAATTCTGAAACACAGCAGAAGGTTTTTACCTGTGAATAGATTTAGGGAAGCTGGTAAGTTCATTGTTAAAATGTTGCTGTGACTCTAACAAATCTCGAAGGCTGAACTCAACTTGAAAGTAGCCAATGTGACTATAAACCTTAAGAGGAGCTCTGATGAAAGCCTTGAATGGCTGAATGTCTGTTTTAATTTAAAGATCTGAGTGCACACAGTTTCTAGTGCAGCCCAGATGTGTAAATACAGTAAGCAAGAATTACACAGGGTAAGGACTCTTGTGCTGGAGTGGTAGTGTCCCTAGCCCTGGGACAAGAGACCTGGGTCCAAGTTCCATATGCTCCAGAGATGTGTATTCAATCTCTGAACGGGTCAATTTAAAACACTATATCAGATAGATATTTATATTTTTACAGTTCTTGGGCAATGACATGCTCCATATATCATTGCGTAGGTGAACACAGGTGTCCTTAGAGCCCAGGACAGATCAGCACGATAAATGACAGCTCACGGATTCTTCAAAGGAATATTTTTGAGAAAATACCTCTTTTCAGGGTTTGCAAGCTGAATTACATGTTATTGCATCATGCTGACCTTCGGGTAACTGTCTCCTGAGCATTCACACAGGTCTGCACAGCAGAGGTACAGAAGAGCTGAATTCTTTGATTTCTGTAACACTGGCAACATTGAGACTGTGCAGCTTAGGGGTAGGCATCAATTATCTACAAATTCTGGGGGCACTGGACTCTGGGAAGAACACGGAGTCCTGCACCAAGTTTACCAGGGGTGAGGGCGTTCAGTTATTGGAGAAACTGGGCCGAAGAGGAAATCTAATGGACATGTTCTAAGTCAGGAGAGGTTTTGATTGGGCAAGAAATTACTTTTTCTGGAAAATGAGTTGGTAATCAGATCAAATATTTAAAATAATTGCTTTCTAGAGATGAAATGCGACATGGGGTAACTGCCTGAAAGAGTGACTGAATCAGACTTCACAGGAACATTTGAATGGTAAGGGGACATGCAGGGCTTGCAGTGGGTGGGGAGAAAGCTGGAATGTGAGAGCAAATTATCTAATTTTTTTTCAAAGGGTCACCCTTGGCATGTTGGAATGAATGACCTCTTTCTGTGCTGTGAGATTCTATTACTGTCAAATAAGGACTGTTGACCTAGTGTGGAGTTTTAAGATTAACTCCCTCACATTCTATCAGAGGTGCATTGTAACTAGGCAGTTTTGTGAGCGGTGCAGGAGGAAACACTTGAGGTTCTATT
The DNA here is from genome assembly GCA_024137785.1 of Ginglymostoma cirratum. NCBI lineage: Eukaryota > Metazoa > Chordata > Chondrichthyes > Orectolobiformes > Ginglymostomatidae > Ginglymostoma > Ginglymostoma cirratum. The sequence continues at coordinate 22,476,503 of JAHRHZ010000071.1, forward strand.
ATAGCAGATCTAACAAAGGGGGCCGAAATAAAAACGCAAAGTGCTGGAAAAACTTGGCAGGTCTAGCAGCATCTGTGCATTTGGAATTAAAGGAGGTTGAAGGCTGACCAAAGGTGGCACGGTGGCTTAGTGGTTAGCACTGCTGCCTCACAGCACTAGGGACCCAGGTTTGATCCCAGCCTCGGGCGACTGTCTGTGCAGAGTTCACACATTCTCCCTGTGTCTGTGTGGGTTTCCTCTGGGTGCTCTGGTTTCCTCCCACCGTCCAAAGATGTGCAGGCTAGGTGGATTAGCCATGAAAAATGCAGAATTATAGGAATCGGGTAGGGAATTGGGACTGCGTAGATGCCCTTCAGAGGGTTGGTGTGTATTTGATGGGTTGAATGGCCTGCTTCCATTATGTTGGGATTCTCTGACTCTAATATAAAATGATGAAAGGTTTTGATTAACTGGATACAGAAATAATGTTCCGTCTTGTGTAGAAGAATATAACTTGAAGCCATCAATATAAGATAGACACCAAGAAATTCAAAGGAAGTGGCTTAACTCTTGAATGTGAACCTCACTACCGCAGAGAATGAGTGAAGCAAATCATATTAAGAGAACCCGGACAAGTGTTTGCTGGAAAATGAAATAAAATAGTTACATTGGTAGGTTGAAATGGGGCATGAACTCGTAAAAGAAACAAGAACAAGAGGCCACAGATTTAACGTAATGTGCAAACAAAGCAAGGGTAATGTAAGAGAAGATTTTTTCATACAGTGAGCAGTGGGGTTATGGAATGCAGTGTGTGGAAATGTGGTGGAGGTAGGTTCAATTGAGGCATTCATGAGGGCATTGGAGTTTTTTTTATATGGTAATGGTGTGCAGGGAAATGGGGTAAAGACAAGACATTGGCACTAGATAATGGAGCCAGCCTAAATAATAGGGTTGGTGCAGGCACAATGGGCTGAATAGCCTCTTTCTGCACTGTAATAACTGCAATAAACACCAGGATGGACGCGTTGGACCAAGAGACGTACTTCTGAGTTGTTTATCCTATGTAAGCCATTCATCCCCTCATAGTGCTCCTACATTCAATCTGACCCTGGGTGTATTGTGACTGAATCTTGACTGCCCTCTGAAATGGCCTAGCAAGCCACTCAGTTCAAGGGCAATTAGGGAGGGGCAATGAATGCTTGCATCCCATGAAAGAAAATAGCTCCCTACACCCATGATCCTGTCTTTGCTCTGTGTGCCTTGTAACCCTGGCCTTCGAAAAATAGATTGAAAGTGATAAACCTCATGAGACTGCTTTAGACTCTCAGAGATAATCCTGGATTAACCAATCCCCTTGTAAATGATTCAATGACCAATGAACCTTAGGTGGTCGGTGGTTCAGCTGCTTTGTGATACGGAATGACCCCGACAGTATGAGTTCAATTCCTGTATCAGCCAAGGGCACTGTGAAGATCTCAAACTCACCTAAGGCATGTTGACCCTGAGATGAAACCCAACCCCATCTGTCAGTCTCTAATGAGGGAGCAGCCTATTGTTGGCTGGGACAACTTTCGTTTGTCAAGGAATGTCATCATTCAGTGTTTCGGATAGTCTTCAGAACTTCTGACTTGTGTTCATTAATCTTCTGCACTCCAGCAAAATATCAAGTGTAGAATACTCCTGCCTGTTGCTTGTGGTATAATGGTAGTGTTCCTACCTCTGGACCAGGAGGCCTAAATTCAAGTCCCACCTGCCCTAGTGATGTGTCGTAACATCTCGGAACAATATAAGAATGCTCCTGCAAAGCCAAAGTTTTGTTATAGTAAAGATAATATAAACATGTCCATGCAGGTTTTTCTGAGATCCAGTGGTAGCTAGTTTATGTATAACTAGAACAAAATATAGATTCACTTTTAAAAACTGGATGAGATGAGTGCTCAATCAAATTTCAGCACAGAAACACGTCCAACCAATGTTTCAGCTTCTGAGCAGTTGTCTTCATGAACTGCTTGAGCTTTTTACTTCATAGCAACTTCCTGTTTCGAGTAATTGCTATTGTCTTAACCACTTGGTACAGAGTGATTAACCACATGGTTATTTATGGCCTTTAAAAGTTGCAACAGACACCAGGGGGACAAATAAGGTAGTTTTAATCAAATGACCACAGTGCAGAGCGTCTACAGTCAAAGCACTGAGCCGTCAATTTGCCTTTTGATCATCAGATATGGATGAATAAGACCCGTGGGTCTCATCATTTCCAGAAGAATAGCTGAACAATCTTTCACGATCAGCCCTGATCTACTTGAGCTGATATGAGGGGTTGAATATTCTCCTACTCTTCCAACATTCCCTTTCCATTGCTCCTTCTCAAGTGAGTCCAGTCTCCCAGCCATGACCATTCTCTCAGCTGCGTACTGCACTCCGTAAAACTGTTTTTATTTCTATTCATTTTTTTGTGGGATGTGGGCGTTGCTGGCTGGCCAGCATTTCTTGCCCATCCCTAACTGCCCTAAAGAAGGTGGTGGTGAGCTGCCTTCTTGAACCACTGTAGTCCTCCTGCTGTGGGTTGACCCACAATGCTATTAGGGAGGGAATTCCAGGATTTTGACCCAGCGACAGTGAAGGAACGGCAATATATTTCCAAGTGAGGATGGTGAGTGGCTTGGAAGGGAACTTGGAGATGGTGGTGTTCCCATAAATCTGCTGCCCTTGTCCTTCTAGGTGGAAGTGGTCATGGGTTTGGGCGGTGCTATCTGAGGATCTTTGGTGAATTTCTGCAGCGCATCTTGTAGATAGTACACACTGCTGCTACTGAGCGTCGGGGGTGGAGGGAGTGAATGTTTGTGGATGTAGTGCCAATCAAGTGGGTTGCTTTGTACAGGATGGTGTCGAGCTTCTTAAGTGTTGTTGGGCCTGCACCCATCCAGGCAAGTGGGGAGTATTCCATCACACTCCTGACTTGTGCCTTGTAGATGGTGGACAGGCTTTCAGGAGTCAAGAGGTGAGTTATTCACCCCAGTATTCTCAGCTTCTGGCCTGCTCTTGTAGCCACTCTGTTAACGTGGTGAGTCCAGTTGAGTTTCTGGTCAATGGTAACCCCTGCTTTTTATGTATAGGACATACTTGGGCAATTTTCCACATTGTCGGGTAGACACCAGTGTTGTAACTGTACTGGAACAGCTTGGCTAAGGGAGCAGCAAGTTCTGGAGCATAAGTCTTCAGCACTATTGCCGGAATTTTGTCAGAGCCCGTAGCCTTTACAGTATCCAATGTCTCCAACCATTTCTTTATATCACATGGAGTGAATTGAATTGGCTGAAGCCTGGTATCTGTGATGCTGGGGATCACTGGAGGAGGCCGAGATGGATCACTCAGCACTTCTGGCTGAAGATTGCTGCGAATGCTTCAGCCTTATCTTTTGCACTGATGTGCTGGGCTCTTCCATCATTGAGGATGGGGATATTTGTGGAGCCTCCTCCTCCAGTGAGTTGTTTAATTGTCCACCACCATTCACGACTGGATGTGGACTGCAGAGCATAGATCTGATCCATTGGTTGTGGGATCACTTAGCTCTGTCTATCACTTGCTGCTTTCGCTGGTTGGTGTGCAAGTAGTCCTGTTTGGTGGCTTCACCAGGTTGATATCTCATCCTCAGGTATGGCTGGTGCTGCTCCTGGCATGCCCTCCTGCACTCTTCTTTCGAACTGCCATGGAGAGAGGAAGAGATTGCAGAGAGCAACATGCTCCGCGGGACCCCTTGGAAACATTGCAAAGCCTTTGTAGAGGGCTGTCAGTGTTGATTAAGGAAATGGTGCTGTTTGTGGTCCCATGCTTCTGCCCACAATTGTACAGGGCACACAGTACTGTTGTGAGAGTTAGCAGCCTCCAAGCTGGGATAATTTCCTCCAGGTTCAATTCCAAAGTCACTTTTTATCCCCTTAAACCTTTGCAGTCCCCAGAGGTGAGATCAGAAAGGTCCTTTTCTTGATCTGCATTTGCCTTTTTGGTGCTACCCGTGTGACCCTAAAATTGCTGCTTTCTGTATGTCAGATCCTTTGCAGAAGAGGCACTCTGCTGGTTATTTTGGCTGTGTATTAGCATTATGCCTAGACAGCGGCTTCACACTCACATCGAGTTTCTCATTACTGTGACTTGTTTAACAAGAGACAACAGACCTGAATTGCTACAAGATATGATTGCTCACATTGTAAATGTTTTCCTTCAAGGAAAGGAAAGCTGTTGTTTGCACTCAAGGAAACTCTCTTCAATCTAACTGCTGACACTTGCACGGATATGTTTCTATTATCTTTGATCATAGACAAAACAAAGGTGCTTCACAGGAGCATTCTACATTTGCTTTTGAGCTGGACAAAGGGCAAAGAGATAGGATTTTTTAGCATGTTAAAGGGGGAGGTAGAGGTGAAAGGATTTAGGGAAAGCATTCTAAAGCTGAGCATTTCTGAAGGTCTGATCGCCAGTGGCAGGTCAAAGGAAACTGGGACTGCACAACATGGCAGAATCTGAGGACTGAAGTGATCTCGAAGAGCTGAAGGGCTGGAGGAGGCTTCTGATTTAGGCGAGATCACAGAGGGATTCAATAACAAGTATGACAGATGATTCACAGAGGGTTAATGCTCGTTGAAGAACTGGACATTACATCAGTTGGACCTGTGTGTTGATGGTTCAATGCTCTGTGACACGTCAACAGGATCCACCAGCCTAGTGATGACAATCCAGGAATATAATCCTGGTGACTCCCCTATGAGAATGGCTGATAAACTGATGAATGCAATCCCCACACTGGAACCATTTGCTTTTGGTAGAAAACCTTTTAAAAGGGGGTGGAAAGATCAGCTGGAGAAAAAACAATGAATGGAGGGACCAAATGAGCTTCTTTGTCTCCCTTGTTCATGTTGATTTCAAATTGTTCATTGCACTGTAATCTGACCCCTACCACTACCTGAAGTACATGCTTAGCTGTATCTAACGGGGGAAATTGAGAAAATGACTGACCATCACCACACAGGTCAATTATAAAGGTGCTGGTTAAAGTATTTTTAAGGTGAGAGGAGAAAGGCATGAGGGGCTTTTTTTTACACAGTGTGTGGCTTGTGTGTGGAATGAACTTCCACCAGAGGAAGTGGTAGATGCAAGTACAGTTACAATGTTTAAAAGACATTTAGACGAGTACAAAGTACATGAATAGGAAATGTTTGGAGGGATACGGGCCAAGCACAGACAGGTGGGACTTGGGATTATGGTTAGCATGGACCGGTTGGACCAAAGGTCCTGTTTCTGTGCTGTATAACTCTATTACTGTATAATTTAACAGCACTTACTGTGGCAGTTCGGTTCCCTTCAATTGTTGAATCTACACTCATCTTGTTTCCAACATATCATAGCAAAAAGCATCTTTCACACCTACTAACAGCCAGTGTTAAGGAAAAAATGATGCACGGTGGGAGGGAGGGAGACAATAGGTGTATGTGGGAGGCAGGTGAAAGGGAAGCGAACAGAAAAGCAAATGAAATTTATACAAGACAGAGAGCTGTGACGCACAGAGATAGGGAGAGATAGGGAAGGAATGTAAAAAGGAGGAGACTGACCTTCACTAAAGTTGCTTTGTCTTTGAAGTCTACTTTCAGTAGAGGCTGATAAATTTTTGAATGTCAATGGTGTGCAGGGTTATGGGGTAAAAGTTATCGAAGGATTTGACCATGATCATGGTGGAGCAAGCTAGATGGGCTGAATGACTTAGTCTTGTTCCTACATCCTAAACTGTGAAAGTCACTCGGAAGAATGAAAGACAAACAAAAAATAAATCAGACAGAAAGATGGAAAGAATTAAAATGACAAACAATAAAAACAGTTCCAAGGAGAAAAAGACAATATGCTTGAAAATACTGGGACACTGTGTCATTAGAAATGTGTTCATGGCATTTGCTAATACTAGTCCTAATATAAACACCTAGGCATTTGTGAAGGAAGAGAGATTTTCCAGAGTTTGGATTAGGCATCAATTACTTGATGACTTGTGTGGATCTGCTATGAGCCTCACTAAAGCCAATGAGCCATCATCCATGTGGAGATACTCATCAGTGAGAACTGGTAATCTTGAGATTGCTGGACTTGAGTACGAACGTGTGAGTCAGGAAGAGGAATAGGTCTCTCATCTCCTTAATCCTCCTTCACAAGATCATGACTCGTTTGATTATTCTAAAACTCCCCTCAACTCCTTGATAACCTCCTTGCTCGTCAAAGGTCTGTCCACTTCTGCCTTAAACCACATTTGAGAACTTTGCTCCTTTTGAGGAAGAGTGTTCTAAAGATATGTGACCCTCTAACAGAAAAGAAATCTCCTTAATTCTGTCTTAAAGAGGCAAGCCCTTATTTGTAAAACAGTGATCCCAAGTTTTAGATTTTCCCACAAGAGGAAATATTCCTTCCACATCAACTCTGTCAAGACCCTTCAAGATCTCATGTTTCAATCAAGTCTGTTTTTACTCTTCTGAACTCCAGCAGATACAAGTCTCGTCTTACCTCATAAGACAATCCAGCCATTTCAGGTATTAATCTGCTAAACCTTCCCTATACTGCTTCCAGTGCATTCATGTCCTTCTGATGGACATAAACTGATGGAATATTTACTATGTTATTGTGACTTCCTCTTCCACTACGTGATTTAGAGATGGTAACTAAAAATATTGTTCACGGTTCTGAGAGGGATTCAACATTGGAGGACTGCAAAGGCACCAGTGAAACGGAGAGATTTTCTTTATTCTTTTCATCTGTGTTGGCAATATCATTCTGCTGTCTTGCTATCCACATTTCAAACTGCTTTGAAGCTCAGAAGGGTGTGAGTTCCTTCAAGTAGATCTTGGCATGCAGAAGATGGAGACTTAATGCTTGTTCGACAAGTACAGCGTGCCTGAGAGAAATAGACAACTTTGGATTAATGGATCCTCAACTTCTCCATCACTGGTGATCTTCCTCCAGTCTGGGGCTAGATGAAAAAGTGATGAGTCAACGAATCCAACAGCTATGTCCCACTGCTGAGATAGTAAGGGATGAACTAGATGAACTTTCTTCAACCAGCAAGGACCAAACTCCCAGGCACCTAATGGGACAGGAAACTGGTATTCTCTTGCCCCTGGTCACAACAGTCAGGCGACTGGGTCTACACTGTTTATCAAGAATGTTTTACACTCATTAACTTCCCAAGGACTAATACAGAGACTCCTAAAAAGCAGCTAGGTTATCAGTATTTGCTGTCTGCCTAATATTAAAACATTCTCACAGTTCCTTTCTGCCTTCCTTTTGTTGCATAATTGCATAGCTCTCAGCAAGGCGACCTCTAACTCAGCTAGATGTCATCATGACCTGTATGTAAAAAGTCTTCATCTTACTTTCTGTGCAGTCATTCTCTTCTTAAGCAGCCAACCAGCCTGGAAGTCAGTCTGTCAGCGAGTCAACTATGCATATAATGTAATTGTAATCTAAACGTATGAGCCAGAGCAGATATAAAAGTTTTGGATGTTATGTTAGTGCACACAGTTAATTGTTGCTAAGCTTCCAGATATCTGACTCAACACAAAACCAATTCTTTGTGATATATGTTACACGGGCTAACATGTAGAAAACCGGAAGCATATCACTTTTGTTTGCTTCTGATCCACTTTCTTTTTCTCTCTCTTTCCCTGTACTTACAATCTGCTTCACTCCAATTCATCCTGCTTCCTTTACAATTGAGTTTTTCTCAATCTAGTCCTTTTCTTGGGCAGGGGCTATGCCAGTGGGCACAATGGTTCACAAGATCCCAGATACAATGGTAGCAAAATTGCACCCTCACTGGATCAAATATAAGCAATACTCTGCTGAGGAGAATACTGCAATGTCAAAGGTGAGCAAAAAGAAAACCCAATTAACGTACTTCAGTGAGAAACCCACTACCACAGGAAATTTCTGGCCTTCTTATTTTCGTCGACGAACAATGTGTTTCACATTGTGATGAAGCTTCAAGAAAATAAATGGGGATGACCTGTCATCTTGGCAAAGAGCCACCAGCAACAAATTTTTAAAATTTGTTCATGGGATGTGGTTGTCACTGGCTAGGCCAGCATTTATTACCCATCCCTAATTGGCCAGTGGGCAGCTAAGAGTCACCTATTACTGCCTGTAATCACATGTCGAAAATATCAAGTAAGGGGTGGCAGATTTCCTTCCATAAAGGACATTAATGAACCAGGTGGGTTTTTTAATCAGCAGCAGTTTCATTGTCGTCATTCATAATTCCAGGCTTTATTTATATTGAATTCAACTTCCACTATTTGCTGTGGTGGGATTTCAACCCGGGGCTCTGGAGTAATACTTCTGAGGAAGGGTCACCAGGCCTGAAATGTTAACTCTGACTTCTTCTTCACAGGTGCTGCCAGGCCTGCTGAGATTTTCCAGCAACTTCTGATTTTGTTCCTGATTTACAGCATCCGCAGTTCTTTCGGTTCTCTGGATTGATAAGTCCAGTGAAAATAACACTCGCATGAGCGAACCCGTAGCTTCCACAACAATCAGTACTTGGTTACCATTTGGTTGCCATTTTCATTCAATTTGAATTTCACCATCTGTCATGGTGGGATGTGAACTCATGGACCCAAAATGTTTAGTGTGGCGTTCTGGATGACCAGCCCAGTGACAATACCCTAATGGCTTCTTTCTGGGTCGTCAATGACTCCAAGATTCCATAATCATCTAGCAACCCCCTAAACAGAACCCCTGTGAATAACTGGCATTTAAAGAGAGCTGTGGGTCAGCAGATGTTCCATAAGGCAATGACACTGAGCAATATGAAAAGCACTGAAAACAAAATGCGGAAGCATCTATCTTTTGCCTTCTCTAATATTGCACCTGCTATTACACTGTTAATTGTGTCAAATGTACAAACATAGCATCGTGAGTAGTCAGAAATGATAAAAATTCAAATATGTAGCACTTCCAAGGCATGCTGATGCTAATGCAAATGTATACTGAGTCATATCCAGATATACGTAAATCTCACACAATCTGATTGAAAAGAAAAACGCTGCACACTGAAATAAAAACAGAAATTGCTGGAGAGACTCAGTAGCTCTGGCAACATCATCTGTGGAGAGAGAGACAGAGAGAGAGGGAGAGAGAGAGGCAGACACAGAGAGACTGAGACTGAGAGAGAGACTGAGACTGAGGCTGAGAGAGGGAGACTGAGAGAGACAGAGAGAGAGAGAGAGAGAGAGAGAGAGACAGACTGAGACAGTGAGAGAGACACACATACATACAGAGACAGAGACAGGGAGAGCTAAAGGCCCAGTTACTCCGAAGAGTGGCAGTGACTGTCGGAATGCCACTCTGGTCTTACTTATTCCCTATGGATGGAACTCTGCGTTTCTAGCTGGGAATTCCAATTCCGGCTCCTCTAGAAATTTGGAGTTTAACTGAAATCAAATAGTTCTCTTAGTGTGCTATAGCCAGAGCAGATAAGGTCCAGTGGTAGCACTGGTGGTGGTGGAGAGTCATGGAGGGGGTGGACAAAGGTGGAGGAGGATGGAGGAGTTGGAGAGGAGTGCAGGAATGTGGAGGCAGTGGAAGGGGTGGAGGGCATGGAGAGGGTTGAGGGGTGTGGACACTGGTGGAGGGTGACGGAGGGTGGTGGAGAGTGGTGGGAGGTAATGGAGGGAACAAGTGGGGTGGAAGAGGTAGAGGTGGGAGGAAGGGAGTGAGGGTGTGAAGACTGGTGGAGGGTGATGGAGGGGACAGGAGAGGGGTGAAGGGGTAGAGGTGGGTGGAACGGGGTGAAGGTTGTGAAGACTGATGGAGGGTGATGGAGGGGGTGATGAGGTGTGGAGGGTGTGCAAGAGGAGGGTGACAGTTCCTGTTGTGCGAATGTGTGACGGAGTGGGGTCAGCTTCACACCGGGGCAGGACTTTATAAAAAGGGAAATTAAAGCACAGGACCGTCACTACCATCTCATTTCAATAACAAGTGGTGACCCGCTCTCGTCTGAGTTTGGGTTTGCAATGTTCAGTGGACCGGACTGCCTGCTTCACCCCTCCAGTCAAAGAGCTTCCCACCTCTGCCTCCGAAAACCCTTGTGAGTGAAACTCACTGCTTGTGGACAAAGGGACTTGCTTTGACAAAATGTTTTATTGTTCACTTCAAAGTAACTCGAGGTGCTTTGTGTACAAAGACAAGTTACTGATGAGGGAGATGATGGCCTAGTGGCATTATCACTTGGCTGTTAATCCAGTAAAATGAGGTAATATTCTGGAGACCTAGGTTCAAATCCCATAATGCAGATAGTGGAATGTGAATTCAATCTGGAATTAAAAGTACAACGACAACCGTGAATCCGTTACTGATTGTCAGAAAGAAGTGAAAAATCATCCTGGGAGGAAATCTGTCATTCTCACCTGGTCTGGCCTCCATGTGACTCTGGACAATTAGGAATAGGCAACAACTGCTGACCACCACCTATGTCCCATTTATTAATTTTAAAAAGTCTGGATTTGCTGCTGCTGTAATGCAGTTCCCAAACATGAGACGGCACAAATAGATACAAAAACAGAAGTTGCTGGAAAAGCTCAGCAGGTCTGGCAGCATCCGTGAAGAAAAAAAGAGTGAACGTTTTGGGTCCAGTGACTCTTCCTCAGAACACCGGACCCGAAATGTTAACTCTGTTTTTTTCCCTTCACAGACGCTGCCAGACCTGCTGAGCTTTTCCAGCAACTTCTGTTTTTGTTTCTGATTTACAGCATCCGCATTTCTTTCGGGTTTTATTTAGTAGATAACCTGGCTGTGAATATTAGTACGAATACAGCAGAGGAACAGACCCATAGGCCCATCGAGCTTGCGCCAACACATGATGCCTTTCTAAACTAAGAACATTTTGCCTCTACGCGGTCTTTATTCCTCTGTTCCCTGCCTACTCATGTCTCTGTCAAGATGCCTCTTAAAAACTGCTATTGTATCTGCTTCAACCACCTCCTCTGGCAGCGCATTCCAGGCACTGACCACCCTCTGTGTAAAAAATCTTGCCTCTCACATCTTTTAAACTTTTCCCCTTTTACCTTAAACATATGTCTCCTAGTAATTGAATTTAAAAAAAACAAAAAAACCTTGGAGGCTGTAAATCAGAGCCATAAAATGGAAGTTGCTGGAAAAGCTCAGCAGGTCTGGCAGCATCTGTGGAGAGAAAGCAGGGTTAACGTTTTGGGTCACTCGACCCGAAGAAGGGGTCCTGACCCCTGAAGAAGGGTCCAACCTGAAACACAAACTTTTCTGATGCTGCTGGCCTGCTGTGTTCTTCCAGCTCCACATTGTGTTGGTGCTAATTTTTGTACACTTATCTCCTGAACAATGAAGACAAACTTCCCATACACTACCTTGACCACCTTACCCATTTGCATTGCCACTTTCAGTATAGTTTGGAGCATGTGGAAAGCATGTTGAAATTGTGGAAATATCTCCTTTTGACTACTTATAACAGGAGAAGCTGTAGATCATAAAGAGCATTGTTCCTCTGTTGTGATGCCCCTATCAATGACTGGGAGAAAACATGTCTGCTTCATGGGTACCTTTACCCTCAGTGTCACTCAGTTGTTCCTCTTTATGCCCCAATGCTGACAGACATGACCTTCTACTGGTGCCTTTTGTTGATGCAACACCCAATTATAGTGAACCAGAATAGGGGCTATTGACCATCCAGGATTGTCCAGGTGTCTTCAGGAATTTAAGATTTACTTCCATATTGTTGCTATGCATCAATGCAAGAGAAAGCAGCCCATTCAGCCCATCGGGTCCACACCGACCCTCCAAGAGCATCCTACCTAGAGCCACGCACACCCTCCCACCCCCTACCATCCCTGTATCCTTGCATTTCCAATAGCCTGCACATCCCTGGACACTATGGGTAATTTAGCGTGGCCAATCCATCCTAACCCGCACATCTTTGGACTGTGGGGGGAAACCGGAGCGCCCAGAGGAAACCCATGCAGACACGGGGAGGATGTGCAAACTCCACACAGACAGTCACCTGGAGTGTGGAATCAAAGCCAGGTCCCTGGTGCTGAGAGGCAGCAGTGCTAACCACCGAGTTGCCCTGAACACTTAAAAAAAAATGAACCTGTAAAGCAAACTTTAAGCATTTCACTTCATAGATGGTTTAATAATCATAAGGAAATAGGAGGTGGGGGAGGGCAGGGGCAAGGCTCTTTGGCTAAGTGAAGGATGTAGTCAGCCAAAGATCCCAACCCCAAACCTGAACCAAAAGTGGTCACTATTGGCTAATGAGATGAGGTGATAGAGGGGACTGTGCGCTTTAATTTCCTTTCATTTCATTTTAAAATGATGCGGAGAATTGATTAAATCACGGACCAGGGGAATTCTCCCAACAGCTAAACAGTCACCAATACCTCAGTTCTCAAGGTTCCTGTGAAAGGATCGATGAAAAAGCTCCTTCATTTTCTGCATATGTTAGTGAGAATAGAAACTGTGTTCCTTAATTACTGGTTATAATCACTCATGCACAAGGTGTTCATGCATAAGGCATTCCCCAGTGCTAAAAGGCCTGTGATGTTCATTAAAACCAAGGTGAGTTCCTTTTTACCAGAATGCAACTTTCGTGTTGTTTGGTACTTGAAAGAACAGTTTCTAATCTCTGCTTTCTACTTGCCCACTGCCACCTGCTGTTGCAGTTCCATTCGCCTGTTCATTTACTTCAATTGAAACTCTTGTCACCTGATTCCAATTCTCGCTGTTATTATACAATTTTCATATCCTGAATCTATCCGTTAGAGTGTGTCTGACTTTAGGACCAGGAGCAGGAGCTGTGTTCCAAGGAGGGATGAGACGGTTTGAATTTTTGTGTGTTCTGGCACGGAAGGAGCTGGCGAACGGGCGCTTTTCAAGAAGCTGCTCCACTTGGAGCAGTCATGCAAGCCTCCCATTGCTAGTGCTGGTGTTCCAGCTTACCCTGCTCAAGCATACAGTCTCAAAACATACAGAGTCAAAGTGTCGTACAGCACGGAAACAGACCCTTTTGTCCAACTCGTCCATGCCGACCAGATATCCTAAATTAACCTAGTCCCATTTAACAGCATTTAGCCCATTATCTCTCCAAACCCTTCCCATTCATATGCTCATCCAGATGCCTTTTAAATGTTGTAATTGTACCAGCCTCCACCACTTCCTCTGGCAGCTCATTCCATACACACCACCCTCTGCGTGAAAAAAGTTGCCCCTCAGATACCTTTTATATCTTTCCCCTCACTTTAATCCTATGCCCCTCTAGTTTTGGACTCCTCCACCCTGTGGAAAAGACCTTGACTATTCACCCAATCCATGCCCCTCATGATTTTATCAGCAGGACTGAAGGAGTTGGGGTTTGCTCTCCATAGGAACACAGGAAGTGAAGAGGTGACATCAGAAAAGTGTTCAAAATCATGAAGGGCTTTGAGGAAAAATTAAAAGTCTTTAATGAGAGGACACAGATTTAAGGGGTTGGCAAGAAGATTAGATGCACACAAAGAAATTTGTGCTTCGAGAAGTGCACAAAGAAACCTACATCAGGCTTCTACTTATTGACTACAGCTCCGCTTTGACACTATAATCCCGACCAAACTAATCTCCAAACTCCGAGACCTAAGTCTCTGCTCCGACCTCTGCAACTGGATCCTCAGCTTCCTGGCCCACAGACTGCAATAAGTGAAGACAAACAACAGCTCCTCCCCCACGATAATCCTTAACACTGGTGCCCCATAACGCTGCATATTCAACTCTTTATTGTATTCCCTGCACACTCATGATTGTGTTGCCAAATTTTGTTTGAACCTATCTACAAGTTTACCGATGACGCCATTGTTGTGGGCCAGATCTCAATCAATGACGAGACAGAATACAGGAAAGAGATAGAGTGCTTGGTGGTGCGGTGTTAAGTTAACAGTCTCTTCCTCAACGTCAGCAAAACTAAAGCATTGATCATCGACTTCAGGAAGCACAGAGGAGGACACGCTCCTGTCTGCATCAACAGAGCTGAAGTGGGGATGGTTGAGAGCATCAAGTTCCTGGGAATGACGTTCACCAACTATCTGTCCAGGACCACTCACATGATGCAACAGTCAAGAGGGCACAACAGCGTCTCTTCTTTCTCAGGAGGCTAAAGAAATCCGGAGTGTCCATGAGGACCCACACCAACTTTTACAGATGCACCTCAGAAAGTATTTTGTCTGGGTGCATCACAGCATGGTATGGCAACTGCTCAGCCCACGACCACAAGGAACTACGGAAAGTTGTGAACACAGCCCAGACCATCATGTTAGCCAACCTTCCAGCCATGGACTCAATCTACATTACATGATGCTTTGGGAAGGCAGCCAACATAATCAAAGATCCTTCCCGCCCAGGTTACAATCTCTTCCAACCTCTTCTTTCAGGCAGAAGATAAAAAAGCTTAAACGCACGTACCAACAGGTTCAAGAACAGCTTCTTCCCCACTGTTATTAGACTTCTGAATGGACCTCTCAGATTTCAAATCTCATGTGGATCTTGCTTTTTCAGCACTTTCTCTGCAGCCATAACTTTGTATTCCTCGCCCTGTTCAATCACCCTACAATCTTTGTACGGTATGATCTGCCTGAACTGCATGCAAAACAAACTTTTCACTGTACTTAGGTACAAGTGACAATAATAGCACTTCCTGTTTTGATTTCCAATCCCTGGTATTGCGCATTTGCAGTCTTGAGATTTTATTTGAGAAGTTTATTACCGCTTACTGATACGTACAAACGTTACATTCACAGTCTGGACTAACGTAAAGCCATTAGGTTACACAGTGGAGTATGCTTTCGGTAGGGTGTCATGCTTCAAGTGATCCTGAGATAAGATGGAACGTGAGATCCTTAGACCTTCAGGTCTCAAGCTACGATACAGTGATGGTATCACAAACGTGTCTTAAAGACAAACTGACTGTGAGACATAACTCAACAATTCAATTACAGCATTCAAAAAGAAATTGGATAAATATCTAAAAGCAAAAGGTGTTCTGTAAGCATATGAAGCAAGAGCCCAGGAACAGCTGAACCCACTTTGAGATATATCAGTGCGCTGTTTTTACCAACAATGTTATTGAAAGGCTGATCCAGTTGTTCTGATTGGATAGCCTGTGAGCAAACAGCCAACACAAGCATGAAGAACTCAGTGGCCTCCTTCTGTGCTGTTATCATTCTCGACACACGGGGTGCAAATTATGGAGAGATGAACACTTACCGAGAGTGAAGGTGTCCCATCGTCTTCCACTGTCACTGTCAGCTGGTAGAAATCCTGTCTCTCCCGATCTGGAGGAGACGGCCGCGTGACAATCTCTCCCGTCAACCTGTCGATTCTGAAAGTGAGATCTTCGTTTCCGCGAGTAATGTAGTAAAAGAGCACCGCATTAAGGCCAGTGTCCGCGTCTGTGGCTCTCACTCTGGTCACTGCAGTACCTCCACCTACATTCTGCAAAATACACAGAATGTGTTAACGGGAGCCCAGAAAGATGGCGCAGCAAACAAAACCCAGCAGGCAGCTGGAGCAGTGCATTTAGTTTGGGCACTGCACCTTAAAGACGGTAGAATGGCCTTGAGTAATGTAGAGCCAAAAGGATGAAACGATGGGGATAAGCTTTGGTTTTTTATCACCTCCTTTCAGAAGGTAGAGGGACAACTTTAATCAAGCTGTTAAAATGATGAAAGGATTTTCAGTGGTTGATAGAGATAAGTTACTTTCCGATTTGGGAATCCACACCTTCTTAAAATTTGAGCTCAGCTATTCAGGGGGAAAGATAGTAGAATCTTCTTGAAAAGGCTGTTTGTTTATCTGAGATCAGTTGAAACCTTTAGTATGGAGACAGACCTATTTCTGTTGGTGAAGGGTGTCATGGTATTTGGATCAAAGGCAGTGAAGGGCAGTACAGACATGATGGGCTGAAGGGCCACTTCTATAAACATAGACATAGAATCCCTACAGCTCCACCTAGCCTGCACATCTTTGGACTGTAGGAAGAAACCAGTGCACCTGGAGGAAACCCACGCAGACATGGGGAGAATGTGCAACTCTACAGACAGTTGCCTGAGGGTGGGATTGAACCTGGGTCCCCGATGCTGTGAGACAGCAGTGCTAACCACTGAGCAACCGTAATGCCCCCTTCTATGTTGTATGATTCTCAGAAGTGAAGTTGAGGTATCGATCATCTCTGCTTTAACTGAGGGTCTGCCTGTTTTCTTCTGATCCTGAGCTCCCCTTCCAGCAAGACAGTGGGGTATTGGTAATGTCTCTGGTCTAGTATTCCAGAAGGCTAGGCTAATGCCCTGTGGAAATGAGTACAAATTCCACCATGGCTGCTGGTGGAATTTAAATTCTATTAATAAAGTTTCCTCCTTTCACTAAGGGAATGGATTTCGAGGGCCCAAAGTGTGTAGGTGGGTGTGGGAAAGATGCCTTGTGTGTCTTCAGTCCCTCTGAATGAAGGGAATGATGGATGAGGAGTGTGGAAACTAATTCCACTATATTTACATGTAATGCAGAGGGAGGAGATGGATAGGATGAAGCTTTCTTCATTGACCTCAGAGATCTCCTATGTAGACAATGACAAGAATCAAATATGTGTGGGCTCGTGCACACGTGTGTGTACCCATTTCTGCCTGTGTGTGTGTGCGAATGTCCTTGTGTGTGGGATTGGAGGAGACTTCCTGACTCTTACACCATTGGAAAGGTTTGGCTAATCAATCTGACATCCCCAAAAGTTCTGCATGTGCTCACTTTGTGAAATGCCCTGCCAGTAAGGAACATGATGGTGCCCAACTAAGCACATTGAATATGAGCAGGTGGGATGGAATGACTGGCAAAGGGGTACTGGGTGTGCACTTCACATGTGTACAAAGAGTGTTTGGGCATGTCAGAAGACATTCCCAAAGGATTTACAGATTGAAAATCGACCTGTTTTGTTGTGTTATGTTTGGATGGGGCTTGAACCCAGAGTTTTTGGGTCTGTGATAGAGATGCCATCCAATGCACCACAAGGCCTCTTTTTTTTTTTACTCGGAATATATTTATTCACAGAATGAAACATTACAGATATATAACGCAACTCCGATATCCACAAGGCCCCTGAACAATCAGATATGGATTCTATTAACTAAAGCCTGTTGGATTTGAAGCCATCGTCAACAGCAAAGATTTGAGCAAGATTCTAAGATTTCAAACTTCAAGTGAGGAATTATCTCCTTGCCTCACTGCTTAAAACATGAAATGGATGAAAAGACAGGAAAAAATTCCGGTCCTCGGTAGATCCCTTTCATCCCTTGATTTAAATGAGAATGTGAGTCACAATGTTATCTTTTCTGATTTGTATTCTAACTGTTGGTGGTTCCACAGTAGACTACATCACAATTCAATGTGGATACTTAACAACCTTGAAATAAAGGACAAAGTTTAATGTTTGTTCATCAAAAATAATCAATTGGAAAAAATGGTCCTTTTTGAGCATGCATAATTTTAAACTGCAAATAGGTTTGTAACGTAGGCAAAAAGCAATCAGCTGTGAATCTCTAATCTGGAGCAGAGGGGTGTGAAATTCTCTCGTCAGGTGTGAAATTGGAGAAAGCAGATGCTGTTTGTGTTCAAGGCATTTCATGTTAAAATTAAAAACCAGCCAATTTCCTGCGGAGAACTAACCTGACAGGCAGAGAGCTGAAGTTTGAGGACCAAAACCTTTCTCAGTCTCTTGATGTTCGGCTGCTGTGTTTTGGAAGTGTCACTGGTTCACTCACTGCCGCGAGACAGAGATATCCATCCCAATGCCTTTGGTTTCAACTGTTTCCCAGAGCCTGTCTGATACTTGTCTCCTTCAATAGCAAATACTAGCCAGACTCCAGTCAGATATATTCACAGCATACACACAGATACACAGGTGAAGGACACTGTTTAGTTAAGTAACTAGAGCATGTAAAAAGTGAGACTATTGGGACACTGGTAGGAGGCAGACATATGAAATACTGCATCCTGTAAATAAACCAACTATCATAGGATTTGCATCCAATGATCCAATAAAAAAAGGAATTAGTGATAGTCCAAATCTTTTTTTTGGTTCAACTGAGATTATAAATCTTTGGTGGTTCACAGCCTCTTGTCCTCTTGCTGTGCATGCTGAAGAGAAGCAGAGTCCCATCAGTCACCATCACTGAAAACAGATCAACCTGGCCACTCATGTTGAACTTTCTTGTGCGTTACTTTGTTGCTCTATTTGCCTGTGAGCAACAGTGAGCCCTTGTGTCTCAAATGCATGTAAATATAGTCTTGTATGTGTAAGAAATGTCTTCGGTTTGTTTGGATAGAGTCAAACTCCAAAGTTTGTTTGTTTCCTTGATATGCTACTATACAGAACTGAATTGCATTTGTGACTGTGTATATATACTAAGTTTTTTTATGAATAAAGTATATTTTTTGGAAAAAAAGCATTAACCCCGTGTTATAAGAAGTATTTAATTAGCTATGAAGCATCTTTTTTTCATTCATTCACACTAAATGAGCATTGCTGGCTCGGCCAGCATTTATTGTCCATCCCTAATTGCCTGGAGGGCGGTTAAGAGTCAACCACATTGCTGTGGGTCTACAGTCAGGTGTAGGCCAGACCAGGTAAGGATGGCAGATTTCCCTCCCTAAAGGACATTAGTGAACCAGGTGGGTCTTTCCCCAACACTCAGCAATGGTTACATGATCATCATTAGATTATTAATTTGAGATTTCTATTGAATTCAAATGCCTCCATCTGCCATGGCAAGATGTGAACCTGGGTCTTCAGAATATTTCCTGGGCTTCTGGACTAACAGTCTCGTGGTAATACCACAGGGCTATTGCGTCCCCTTACGGCTAACCTAAGGATACAATAAGGTGCTAATAAATTTGAGGTTTTAATCTTTCTTTCTTTGATGTTTCAGTTATTGAAGCTTCTTCAGCTCTTAAAATCTGATTGTTGCATTCCTGAGTCCTCCTTTATTGAACGCTGTCGTACCACTGTTAGCTTGACCTCAAATGGAACACCCACGTTTCTTCCATCACTGAGCCTGTCTCCTACTGATAATTTGCCTTTCATCATTTCCCTTTCTCTCCTTCAGCCTTTCACCATCTTCTCCCATCATAATGTGTCTCCTTCTACGGGATCACCTCAAGTTTACTTTTAAGGCATCTGCCTTAATAACACAGTGTGAGACAATATTGATAAATCAACGTGGTTAACAGAAATCAGATATGTTCTGGTACAATAATTGGCATTAACCTGTTTAAAATATCCCACAAATGCTGGATTGACTCATCAGACAGGATCTACGTTTGATTAGGTTACAATGGCCATCAGAGATGTTATCAATGCAATTTAAACTCATCAATTCAGATGTATGTACAGAAATACTTAGCAGATCTTTGACTTTCATAATTGCTTCAGTTTATTCCTTTAACAGCTGATCTTTACAGAGAATCCCTTGCAGCAGACTTTACCTCATAAATGCTGATGTTGTATCTGCCAGCGTTTGCGATAACTGGGGCATTGTCATTGACATCGACGGCTGTGATGGTTAGAATGTGATTCGTTCTCCGAGGACGTAATCCATTGTCCAGGGCCTGAATCTAAAAGAAAACGAAGAGTTACATCCTCTAGGGCTGTAGATGTTGGTTGCTGCTGCTTGGGCCCTGATGGGCTGAATGCACTGGGAGTCAAGACCCACTATTTTGTGAGCCATCACAAAAATGTATAAATGGCCAACTGAATCACTATGATGGTTAAATTGGCTGACTTTGACTGCTATCTAGGACAAAAGAAACTCACACCAGGTTTCAATAATAAACAAAAAAAAACCAAAACTTATTTATGATAAACCAATATATGCTTTAACAAGGGGCAAAATAGACTATTAATTACTACAATGCAAACTTAAGCTATTTCCACTTTAAATCCTAACGCGCACGTTCAATCACAAATAGGACATTAAAGACTGATGGTTCTGCAGAAACACCATGTGGGGAACACAGACAAAAAGGAAGCCATTTATCAGGAGTCCAAACCTCAAGAGTAGAATGGGGTGACTTTCTCACGGGTCCTTCCATGTTTTTGTTTGGCAATGATATCCTGTTATTTTCTTCCGCAGAAGACTCCCAATTCTTTTTTTCATAGAATCCCTACAGTGTGGAAACAGACCCTTTGGCCCAACAAGTCCACACCCACCCTCAGAGCATCCCACCCAGACCCATCCCCCTAATCTACACATCCCTGGGCACTATGGGCAATTTAGCACGGCCAATCCACCTGCCCTGCGCATCTTTGGACTTTGGGAGGAAACCGGAGCACCTGGAGGAAACCCACACAGACACAAAGAGAACGTGCAAACTCCGCACAAACAGTCGCCCGAGGGTGGAATCAAACCCGGGTGCCTGGTGCTGTGAGGCAGCAGTGCTAACCACTGAGCCACCATGCCACCTGCAGCTGGTCAACTGAGCCTAGGTATTTGCTTGAGTTAGACATTCTGTTTTTTAGTGTCTTTGAATACTGCTTTTCTTCTGCTCACGGAGGATGAGAGAGACAGAGACATGACTTGAGGAAGGGTCGCCGGACCCGAAATGTTAACTCTGTTTTTTCCCTTCACAGATGCTGCCTGAGCTTTTCCAGCAACTTTGTTTTCGTTGCTGCTGGTTTTGTTAGAGATCTGACTTCATCTGCAGGCTTTCCAGGGCTCTGAGTGAAACTGCTTGCTCTTAGGTCAATGACACACTGTAACTTATCCCCAAAAGCTGTTGCTAGGCAGTTTTCCAATTCACCGAGACTCCTGGTGCCTGCTTCTCCCACAGAACCCAGCATCTCCCAAAGTTATGTGATCTTCTGTGACCAATAAGTGAACATACAGTTCTACGCTAACTAAAAACGAAAGAACTGCGGATGCTGTAAATCAGGAACAAAAATAGAAGTTGCTGGAAAAGCTCAGCTGGTCTGACAGCATCTGTGAAGAACAAAATCAGAGTTAACTTTTTGGGTCCGGTGACCCTTCCTCAAAAGTGCTAACTCTGAAACGTTAACTCTGATTTTTTGTCTTCACAGATGCTGCCAGACCTGCTGAGCTTTTCCAGTAACTTCTATTTTTGTATCATACAGTTCCAACTTTACCTTTTGGAGTTGTTAAAAATAAAACATCTGGTTCATTCTCTGTGACACAGCAATGTTCAAATCTCCATTTCTCCCAATTTACATATCCAAAGGAATACATGTAGTCATGCTCATTTAGGAAAATACCATTCTTAAGTAATCTCCTTGCCAAAGATACGATTTTCTTCAGGACTCCTCCCCATTGGTCACAATAACTTCCATGGAAACTGGCAGATTTATCTGGGTTACTCTGAATTTCCAAACAAGTTACACTGAAAGTTTAAGGGGCTGAAGGGTTTGTCATGTGAGGACTCTGGATCTGTACTTGATAGAGTTGAGAAGGATGGCAGGGGGAGGATTTCATTGAAACTTACAGAATACTGAGAGGGCTGGATAGAGGGGACACGGAGAAGGTGGTTCCAATAGTAGCAGAGACGAAGACCCAAGGGAACAGCATCAGAATGAAGGGACAACCTCTTAGAACTGAGGTGAAGAGAAATTTCTTCAGCCAGAGGGTGGTGAATCAGTGGAACTCATTGCTGCGGAGGGCCATGGAGGCCGAGTCATTGAGTGTCTTTAAGACCGAGATAGATAGGTTCTTGATTGGTAAGAGGAGCAGGAGAATGGGATTGAGTAAAAAAGTCAGGCATGACTGAATGGTGGAGCAGGCTTGATGGGCCAGATGGCCTAATTCTGCTCTCGTTTCTCTGATGTTTTGTTTTAAATCCATGGCGTAAAAATCTTGAAACAAAAACAAAAAACTGAGGAGTTTTGAGGAAGGGCTACTATTCCTGAAACATTAATTCTGATTTCGCTCCACAGATGCTGCCAGACCTGATGAGCTTTTCCAGCAATTTCTGCTTTTGTTTCTGATTTCCATCATCCGCAGTTCTTTTGGTTTTTATTTTGCTTAAAAATCGCGACTGCTTTTAACATCAGGGCATGTCAAAACTTGTGCACAGTTTTCTTGGGGTTTTCTCATTGCAGCTTTCTGTCCCACGTTCAGGATCAGGGACCATGACTGACTGCCCCTCCCCATGACGCTGGTAATGGGTTTTCTACTGCTTCTCCGCCCGGTTGTGGCAGTGCAGATCGGTGTCAAAGCTGGGGTCATTCTGACACCCAAGGGCCAGCTATTTGCTGAATCCATTAGGGGAAGCTATTGATGAGAATGTTTTCTGTTGAGCTCTGCCTGACACTGTATGAGCACAGGGTTAGCGATATTGTTGATAAGGAGAGTAAACAGGAGCAGCTTTCCAGAATCCAAAATAGAGGCCACTAAAGGCTGGAAATGCTTCCATTCTAGCACTTAAGCATGTTGCTAAAATAACTCTTATATCTATAGGAACAGAAGTAGACCATTCAGTCCATCAAGTCTGTTTCTCCATTCAATGAGACCATGGCTGATCTGATAATACTCAGCTCCATTTTCCTGCCTTTTCCTCGTATCCCTTGATTTCCTTACTGATTAAAAGCACAATACAAGGAACAGCAGCAGGCAATTCAGCCCCTCAGATCTGTTCCACCAAATCATATGATAATGGCTGATCTCACCTCAGCCTTAACAGCACTTTCCTGCCCACTCCCCAAAACCCTTACTTCCCTTACTAATTAAACATCTTCTATCTCGGCCTTAATGACCCAGCCTCAACAGCCCTCAGTGGTAAAGAATTTCACAGATTCACTACCCTCTGAGAAAAGAAATATTTCCCCCATCTCTGTCTTAAATGGGTGACTCCTCACTTTGAGCTTATGCTCTCTGGTCCTAGGGTCCCCTACAAGGGAAAACAACCTCTCCAGCGCTATCCTGTCAAGTCCCCCAAGAATGTTCTAGGATTTTCCAGTTCTGGACTCATATCGTTAACTCTGTTTCTCTCTCCATCGACGCTGTCAGACCTGCTGAGTTTCTCCAGCACTTCCTGCGTTTACCCCTAACTATCTTGTGTGTTTAACTTCTTATGAAGGATGTGTATAAGAAGAAGACAGCCCTTGTTGCTTTTGAGTTGTGACGTCGTCACTGAATTACCAAGCATCAGTGAGTAACCTCGCTAAGCGAGCAAGGACCAATGACGTGAACTATCTTCATGAATTTACCACTTTATCTTTAGATAAATGGTTGCATGGTGAAAGCCAATGAACTTACAGTCAAAGTGTATTGATCAATCTGTTCTCTATCCAAATGCTGAGCAAGGTAGATCTCTCCACGGCTACTGTTAACTGTGCTAATCTTGAATGTTTTGTTCGTATTTCCAGACAGAATGGTGAAGTTAACCTGCAGTGTTCAAAAAATACAACATTATTTTTGTGTGATATCGATGGAAATGGATAATTGACATCTAGGTTAAAAAGAAAACTGAGAGGATGATATTTGGGCTCAAAGCCTTTGCAATATGCAGTGACTTCAGCCATTTCTGAATAGCATTTCGAGTCAATCAAATAAGCTAAAGACTGGTATCTGTGGTGCTGGGGATCTTTAGAGGCGGCTGAGCTGGATCATCCACTCTGCACGGCCAGCTAAAGATTGCTGTAAATGTTCCAGCCCCACCTTTTGCACTGATGTGCTGGGCATCCCCATCATGAGGGTGGGGCTATATGTGAAGCATTCTTTTACAATGAGTTGTTTAATTTTCTACAACATTCATGACTGGATTTCCTGATTGTCCTTTCACTCGCTCTCTTTCCTCCAGCCACTACTCCGAAGTAGATTCATAACATGGACATGGTCAATACAAACTGTTTGGTTTAGCTGAGCTGAAATCACTTGTCTTTTTTTTAAACAGTGTGTGTAGATATTTTCGAATCGACCTGTTCAGAGATGTTATTACACACCCCTGGAGCAAGTATATTACTAATTGATCACCTGGGTGAAATTGCCTAAGAGTAATCTTGAGTCTCGATCACGGTTGTAACTCTCCGCTGCAAAGCTGAGCACTGCCCAAAGCCTCTCCTTCATAGAGATATAGAGTTGTACAGCATGGAAACAGACCCTTCAGTCCAACTCATCCATGCTGTCCAGATATCCTAAACTGATCTAGTCCCATTTGCCAGCATTTGGTCCATATCCATCTAAACCCTTCCTATTCACACACCCTTTCAGATGCCTTTCAAATGTTGTAACTTTATCAGAATCCACCACTTCCTCTGGCAGCTCATTCCACACACGAACCACTCTCTACATAAAAATGTTGCCCCTCAGGTCCCTTTTAAATCTTTCCCCTCTCATCTTAAACCTATGCCCTCTAGTTTTGGACTCCTCTACCCTGTGGAAGAGACCTTGGCTATTCACCCTACCCATGCCCCTCACGATTTTATAAACCTCTATAAGGTCATCTCTCAGCCTCCGCCACTCCGGGGAAAATTGCTCCAGCCTATTCAGCCTCTCCCTAGAGCTCAATCTCTCCAATCCCAGCAACATCCTTGTAAATCTTTTCTGAACCCTTTCAAGTTTCACAACATCCTTCCAATAGCAAGGAGAGCAGAACTGCACACAGTATTCCAAAACTGGCCCAACCAATGTCTTGTACAGCCGCAACATGACCTCCCAACTCGTATACTCAATGCACAGACCAATAAAGGCAAGCGTACCAAATGTAGAACAAGGTGAGGCTATTTACTGTCAGCACTTGGAAGATTCTTGAGGTTAGCGGCTGTTTGCTGATATGACAGGTTCCAGGTGCAAACCAGGTGTGAAATTCCCGTTTTGTGACAGAATGAAGTGTTGCTTACCATTCCATTCCTCCCCGCATCCAGATCATGAGCAAACACAACAGCCACACGCCTCCCAACAGCAGCATCCTCTGGAATGTCCACAGAGGAATCGGAAGTGGCATCAAACACTGGGCTGTTGTCGTTTTCATCTTTAATAGTAATAATCACCTGGATTATAAGTGAGATAGCAAATGAACACAAAGGCCATTAGGGAAAACGGTCAGTTAATTCATTCAACCTGCTTCACTGAAAGCGCGTGGACATTACTCTGTTCCTGTTTATTCCCGACTTTGATGGGAATCTAGGAATTTATTTTCCTCATGCGTGAAAAGTATTGTGAATATCTTCACAAATCTTGGTTCCCCTTTTTAACCAGACTTCCACACAGCACAGTCAAAAGGTGGGATGTTACTTGTAATCAATCATCTTCACTCCACCTTGTTTTTAATTCATTCAGAGTTGCATGTATCGCTTGTAGGGCCAGCCTTTACTGCCCATCCCCAATTGACCTTGAGAAGGTGGTGGTGAACTGAATTCTTGAACTGCAGTCCATGTAATGTAGGTTTTCCTATGACGCTGTAAAAAACAATGTTGACCCGATGGCAATAAAGGAACAGCATCTTATTTCCAAGTCAGAATAACATATGACTTGGAGGGGGAGCCTGCAGGGGGTGGTATTCTCATGCTGCCCTTGTCCCTCGAGGTGGGAGAGGTTGTGGGTTTGGAAGATTTGTCCTTAGAAACCTTGGTGAGTTATTACAGTGCATCTTGTAGATGGTACACGTTACTGATGAGGTGGTAACTGTCTGCAACAAAAACAGAAGTTGCTGGAAAAGCTCAGAGATAAAAGGTACTGCAGATGCTGGAGAATCCGAGATAACAAGGCATGGGGCTGGATGAACACAGCAGGTCAAGCAGCATCATAG